>OVAP01002246.1:0-20139 GCA_900406295.1 Aurinia saxatilis
TGTGCACTTGCAGTTAGAAATACATAGGGTAAAACTTTGTGTATCATCAAGTCCGAATGACCAACTCTAGCTCGTTACCAAGTGAAACCACACTTGATCCTAGACTATAATAACAAGATAAGGATCCCTGGTTCACGCCTTGACCTAACAAAAGGTTTAGCTTTACAAAAATAGATTTTCCGTATTCTGGCCGAAACTACAACTAAGGATTACAACAGCTTCCACTCACCAAAATGAGAAGCTAAGGCCAGATTATGATTCAGGAGGTAGAAGACAGTTGGCTAGGTGAGTTTGGGATCAAAAGACTTACTTGACAACTTTCTCGACAAACCTCGGTTTGGTTCGGTTCTCTCTGCAAAACTGCTTCGGGGCTGACTGCAGTCCATGATCGGGATTTTATGTTTTGATTTTGACAAAGATTTGCCCATCTCTGGATACATAAATGAGAGCAACTTGGGGCTGTATTTATAGCCAAAGTTTGGCCAGCAGCTTCTGATGAGCCGTTGCTCAAGAACACGACACCTCGTGCTAAAGGACGTGTCGTGTTTAGTGTGTCGTGCTTACAGATTTGTCGTGCTTGAACATTTTTATGCTTAAGAAATTATTGTGCTTAAGTATTGTCGTGCTTAATTATTTGTCTTGCTTACTGATGTTTATCCATAACACGTCGTGCTTACGGAGTGCTTCCGAAAAACGTCAAGCTTCCGTAAAACATCGAGCTTCCGCAAATTTTTATATTTTTGCGAAAATATCAACTTTGAGTAAGTACCTCGCCACCTCGTGCTTACTTCCCAACCTCCTTACTGCCACCTCGTCTGCTAGTCCCGTCGTGCTTCCGAGACTTTTCATTCCAAATCGACCGATTTCTCAACATTGCCCAAAATGCTCGATTATTACCACTCGAGTCCACACAGAATGTTTGATTATCTATTTTCCAAGCTTGGATAAATGATCGGTAATTATCTAACCATCTTCCTTGGTCATGTCTTCTGGTTTCAGACTTCTCTTTACACGTTACTCTATACTTTCCTTGCTCTCGGTGAACTAAGCTTCGATCTTTATCTTCATTGTCTTGTTCCACTCTCATTACCCTAAAAACTTCTTCTTGTAACCATCATGGCCCGTATTTGAGTCATGGCTTGGTTTTCTCGATCATTCCATTGATCTGATCATGCTCAGTCTTCGATCATTTGACCGGGTTATTACAATGCCTGCGATCGTTCCTCCCTCTCCAAAGGTGATATACAGTTACATGAAACGCATATTTCCGTAGGAAACTATGTTCCCTCGTCATCGAAGAATCCGCCAGGATTGGAATTAGCAACGCCCAGCTCGCTGTGAATTGCTGACCAAATAAGCCTTTGCCCACATTATTCCAGACTTGTTCTGAGTAAGAACAAGAGAAAAAACATGGTCACGTGTTTCTTCACCGCAATTGTAGAGAATCACGTTGCAGATAAGTTGAGACCCCATTGAACCATTCGTGCACTCGTAGATAAGCGATCTTGTAAGGCCAACCACATTACAAAGGAAATTTTGGGGGTGTGGCAAGTTTGGGGGTGTGGTATGAGAATCAAGCTACGGAAAACCACGAAACCTCTGGTTTAGTGTCCCTTATATGTTCCAACGTGGAAACTGTTATGAATTTCGGTGTGAAAATTTATGCCCTTTGTCTCCAAAGAACCCTATCTCTGTTGTTGTTCACCTTTGAAGTCAAAAGTGAGATCTCCGCTTCAATTTGGGACAATGTGGCATAGCGATGTCGTCGTCTACGTGAAATTTCCATAGTTGACTAGAGTGGCGTCAATGGGGCTTCCCATATTGATAGGCCCTCGAGCTCATAGGAATGTGTACAGGGGACCCTAAGTGGACCAAGCATCATACCAGAATGATGTGTTGCGACCATAGTTAACCCCCATAGCTACGAAATCTTGAGCGATAGGTCTGGCCTTCAAGACTTTCCTCCAAATCCATGATCCCATCATCGTTGAAACCTTCACCGCCCAAAAAGAACCTTTTTGGATGAGGTACTCGTGTATCCATCGTACCCATAAAGAATCATGGGCTGAGATGATGCACCATAGTAGCTTCAATTCACACACACTATTAACCTCCTTCAGGTTTCGTAGTACGAGGCCTCCCTCTTTCTTTGGACGTGACAAATCTGCCCAAGTCACCTTGTATTTCTTGGTATTTAACTCACTACCGGACCATAAGAAAGCAGTGCATAATTCTTCTATCTTCTTGATGCATCCATCTGGGAGTCGAAACGCAACCATAAAAAAATTGGTCAAGCTCATAATGACAGAGCTTATGAGCTGAAGTTCCCCCCGATATGATAAAAAGCGTGTTTTCCATGATTGAAATCAAGCTCAAATCTTTGCGGTAAGAGGATCATAATCAGATACGGTCATTTGTTTGGTGAGTAAAGGAAGACCTAAGTATCTCACTGGTAAAGTTCCTTGTCTAAAGGAAAAAGTGTGACAATCGTTTTACGTGTTGCGGCACTTACAGCCGCCAAGAACAGAGAATACTTTTCCAAACTTTACTCTTAAACCAGATAGCCCTGTAAATTTGTCAAGAATCCTGAGTATATTGTCCATATATCGAATGTTACCATTGCTAAAGACCATTAAATCATCTAGGAAACACAAGTGTGTAAGCTTGAGATTTTTGCATTTAGGATGGAAACCAGAAGCTTTATTCCGCGCGCCTTGGTCCAGTAGCTTTGATAGCATGTTCATGACGATCATGAAAAAATAAGGGGACAGCGAGCACCCTTGACGAAGACCACATTTACTTTGGAAAATATCCTGCTAGCTCCCCCATTGACTTGTACAAAGAAAGAAGCAGTGGTGACATATAACTTATTCCAGTGTATAAATTCCGCGGGGATGTGTAACGCATCCAAAACCTGGAATAGAAAATCATAATTAACTGAGTCGAATGCCTTTGAAATATCAATATTCATTGCACATCTCGGTGATACATTGTCCTTGTGATAGTCTTTCACCAGCTCTGTTGCCAGCAGCAAGTTCTCAATAAGAAGTCGATCACGGACAAATGCAGATTGGTTCAGGGCAACAAACTTTGGCAAAACTTGCTTCGGTCGATTGGTAATAATCTTTTATATCACTTCATATATCACGTTGCAACATGATATAGGTCGATAGTCTTTCATTTCACTTGCACCAGATTTTTGGGGAATCAAAGCAAGAATAGTGGAGTTTACTCCCTTTGGAAGGAATCCTTTGAGAAAGAAAGATTGAATTGTCACGGTGAAATCCTCACTTATCACTGGCCATACCGAATTATAGAACTCTATGTGTACCCGTCAGGACTGGGGACTTATTATTAGGCATGGAGAACAACACCTTCTTTATTTCGGCTGCTGAGACATCTCGAATCAGAATAGCTCGGTCCTCCAATGAACATTCATAATCTAACAAATCCGCCAAAGCTGTTTGTGAAAAAAGGTCATTATTACCACAATCTCCCCCCCAAAAACCCACAGAAATAACGAACAGCTTCATCATGTATTTGCTTCCGTTCAGTCAAGCGTTCACCATGCAAACCTTTCAACTTCTTGATGCTATTATGAGCTTTGCGAACCCGTGCTGCCCTATGAAACATCTTGTTATTTAAATCACCGACTTTTAATCAATGTAGCTTGGATTTTTTCCGCATAAATGCTTCCTCCATGGAGGTGAACTTATTCCATCATGCAAAGGCTTCAAACTCCAAGCGCTGGTTACTCAGGGAAGGGTTCAACAAATTGTCGTGCTGCCTTTGACATAATTCAGAGAAAGAGTCATTCGTCTTCTGCAACAAAGCTCCCAAAGAATCCTTACCAAATTGTTTTGAACTGGTTTCAAACTCTTTAGCTTCTTGGAAAGTAGGTAAAGAGCCGATGTGGAGAGAGTACAAACGTGGAGACTCATGCCAAAACGCTTCCACTCGTGGATAAAAATATGGGTATGTTCTGAACTTGAACGGCTTACACGGGTGTTGCAACTCAGTTTCGATCATAACCTGACCCTGGAGGTGATCAGAACAATCTCCCGCTTCAAAGACATTGTATGTGTGAGGGTTACACACCAGCCATTAAGTTTTGATAAGTACTCTATCCAACTTCTTTCAGATGAGATTATCATCATGCTTGTTACAACAACTATACTTCGGATCGTGAGCGGCTATGTCAATAAGCCCACAATTTTTAAAAGTGAATTTTTAGAAAAAGGTCGAGTATTTTTTTTTTTTTTTTTTTTTTGGTGTGAAGATAGACAACTTTAAAAAAAAAGTGTTTTAAAAAAAGGTCTAAAGTTCGGGTGAATACATCGAGATACAGCTAGTCTACCCTATTAGATATAGGTTATTTACTAAAATAGTTTATAACTTTATATTTGAACTCAAAATAGTATAATATTTTTTAAATCTTTAGTTTGGTTTTTCATGGCTAAACTGCTTTTCTCATTTGAATTTTTTTACGGAAAACGCTTACTATTACTTAATTTCCACGACAGCAAAAAAACATTTGCGGTCTATTATGGCATACTTATCTGAAAATAGTAATTAAATAGGCTTACAAAACAAGTCTATCGTAATAGTAATGATAAATTTATATGTTTCTCATAGGTTTGTTTTGAGTGAGAGATTTATTTCAGTAAGTTTGTTAGATTTGGCATCATTTTTTTTTCAGCAGATTATATTTGTTTAATATACTTTTTCCTGACATACTTAATTACATACTGACAGATTTTTAGTTTTTAACTCATTATATGAAAGACTTAATATTTTTGAGTTATGAAATGATAGGTTTGTAAACATGTATGTCGCTTCAGCAAACTTGTAAAATCAGAACAATAACTACTAGGGTTAATCCAGCGTGTAGCAGACTTTAAAATAATTTTAAGTCCAAACTGACTTTAAAAAATCATACAAAAAGACTATTGCTCTAACTCCGATGTTATGACAGATTTTTTGTACACTTAATCACATGTTTTAGTGACAACTCACAACAGAGTTATGTAACTTATGTTGTAGTATATTTAACACGTCAGACATTAAATATGTGGCAGTTTTGTTTTAAAAGAAGACAAAACCTATTTTACTCTTAAAACAAAAAAACTTTGTGTTGCCATTAGTTGCCTCTCCCCGGTCTCCCCCACGACTCTTTTGTAGCAGTTAGTGTCAGACTCCTATGGTACTTAATAGACAATTCCCTTAGAAGATGTGACATTTTTTAAAAAAATTCCTTATTCGTTTTGTAACACATGTTTTTCTTCAATCGAGTAAGAAATTTGGTGTAATTTCTCTATTAAATATCCATTCGAAAAAGTTTTATAATTTTAAACGGTCCTACGTAAAAAAGAAAAAAAGATTGTTAAACATGCATACTACTTAAGGGAAGAATGTTGGTGTACCTGCTGGTATCCCATCCCATGCGTACATGTTTATTTATTTGTTCAGTTACTAAAAAAAAGTTTATTTATTTGTTTTTAAAGCAAAAATATCAATACAATTTACTAAGACGGGAGAGGTTGACCGAGAGACTTATTAAGCTATTTTCTTCCCCGGTTTTATATTGTACAAAGTACAACTAGTCAACACACATGAAACACATGCTTAATGTCACGTATACTTAGAGTTTACGTATACGTTTGTGTGTGTGAATGTGAATGTGAATGTGAATGTGAATGCGAATGCGAATGCGAATGCGAATGCGCTGTATAACTAGGTTTAGTTAATCAAGACAAGAAACTAGACTTTAGATGGAGATTCGGAATTGAATGGCTTGATGAAGATCAGTTCACAAACAAAGGTAAATAGACCATAGCCGTCGGTATTGAATTTAGATGGTGATTTGATTGGCCTGATATGGAAAGGATGAGCACTTGTTAGTGTCAAAAGATGTCCCAACCGTGAGGCATAACTCCCTTTATGTGTGAAACATCCAATTTAGGAAAGTATGTACAATTCGGATCCTCTTAACTGAGAGCTTAGACTTTGTTTTAAACCCTCTAGTAGGTCAGGATGTTTTGTTTTATGATGGCAGAGCTGATCAAGAATGCACATTTTTAATTTTTCTTGATTATATAACATCAAAACTAAAGAATTTAATTTGATTTGGCCAGGATTTGTTATTGGCTCTTGGTTTACAAATATGTACTCTTATTAAAGATGTCTTTGAGTCGGTGGTTTGATCTTCCATGACACTACATTTGAAAAGTACCATGTTTGAAGACCTTCTTCGTATCGTATATCACCAAGTAGACGGATTGAACTGAATCTATCTCGTACCATCTTGTCTATTCGTTTAGTAAGAGCCTCGTCCATTGGACGCGTGGCTAGTTTACTGGTTTTCCATTGTACTTTTCTTGATTAATAGCTAGAAGTAGTGGTAACACATACACGTTTTTATTTTTTGAAATTTAATTTGACAAATTTTCAACAACAAAAAAAAAAGGTATTGAAATGAGCTTGTAGAACTCCATGACCATCTTCTTGTATCACTCCTTGTTGAACTTCTTATTTCATGCCAGCATTATATGGATGAGTTTTTTGTACCGCTCTTTGTTGTGGTTCATGTTGCATGTAGTTTGGCTAGGGCCTACGATTGTCTCATTAAAATGCATATATGTACATTCTCCCACAGTATTTTCATTGTGTATGCATGTGATGAGTACTTTCTGGTTGATTGAAACATAGATATCATTGTATAATTAGATGGCTGAAGTTGCACAAAACAAAAAAAGATGGCTGAAGCCTGAAGTGAAGCTATAACTAATTCCCATTGAAATGATACACTAGTCAAATTGCAGGATCTACTTAACTATTATAGATAATTTCGAAAAAATAGACAAATTCGATTCAACAAGCTCCATCAAACCATGTCAACGTGATCAAAGGAGCAATAATGTGCCTAAAGCCGCCTCAACTACTTTACTGCGAAAATAAGGCGTTGACGCAGTCCATTGTGCATGGAGGTTGTTTATTTTGATAATACTTGTCTTTGCATTTATATAGAACTGTACTTCAGAGTCATGAAATTATGATGGTACATATACACATTACTATATGATCATGTAGACTTCAAATATATGAAAGTATAGATTTCATTTTGTAGTAAGTTGGAGTTTATATTTAATCATGAAAGATTATCAGTTATAGATTGGATTATATTTAAATACTTACAATAGTATAATTATGTTATATTTATATTTATAAGATAAATACAAATAAAAACACAAATAAGAAGAAAATTCCAAAATTCAATCAGATAAATTATAATTTATATTTGATATTTTTATCTGTTTGTGTTTTATAATCTCCCAAAATTGATGTTTGACATAAGAAAAGTGAAGTATTTGTATTCTCTGTTCTTAAGATAGCAAGATTGGAAAGAGCAAAATTCTAAATTTAGGGGATGTATGTACATTCGTGTTGTGTATTCATTGGTTATTTAGTAATCAAGAAATAATGTACAAACAAATGTATTGCATTTAGTGTAGGATTTTTTAAATCAAGATATGTTTACTGTTTAGGTGTCAAGAATTAAATAGGATATATATTTTGGGATGATTAGGAGCATATCTCTAATCCAAAGACTGTATCTAATGTTTCCAAAGTCTAATATTTGTGTTCAACACATGATACACTCTTTTTTTTTTCTCTGACAACCACATGATTCACATCTGTGTGGTCTAAACATTTACATAAATGCAGAGGCTTTCTTGTCTTATTGTTTCCTAATAGACTGTTTGAGTCATCTCCTCTATACACCACACCATTAATCATCATCATTCTCATCATCATACGTCCAGCTTATATAATTCATATTAATTAACATATTAATCGCATTTGAGTCAAGTCATATATAACTTTGTGAGTATATATTCCCTATAAATTGGGGTGATAACTTTCTTATGAGAAGCCTTCACCTTTAGCTTTTCTTGTGTGTGTTTAGCAAATTCTCTCAAATGGCTCTCTCTAGTTTTACTTTTCCTTCTTACATAAACAAACAAACTTTAATAGAACATTACAAATCTACTTCTCTGTCTTCTACTCAATCTTTGGTTACAAATCTTACATCACTATGCCCAAGAAGCTCCTCTTGCATTGTAAGTGCTCTTCTTTACCCATTGCTTATCAGTGAGAAATCACACCCAGTTCTATAGGTTTTGTTAGTTTGCTCATTCTAGTCCAAATTTTTTAAGAAATTGAAAAGGTTTGATTTTTCAGGTTTGTGAAAGTTTTTGACTAGGATCTGTTTTTAGGATACTCTATTTTTAGTGAAGTTTTTATTGAAAATGATAGAATTTGTTTTTGTTCAGCCAAAAGTGAAGGCAGCAGTGCATGGGTCACTTGCAGAGAAAGGTGAATATTATTCCAAGAAACCTCCAACTCCATTACTAGACACAATCAACCATCCAATCCACATGAAAAATCTGTGCATCAAGGTATTAATCTTAACCCCGGCCGGACTTTGCTTTGACTCAAAGATTTACTTATGCTTTCTTGGAATTGTATATGATGCAGGAACTCAAAATTCTTTCGGATGAGTTGAGATCCGATGTCATCTTTAATGTTTCGAAAACTGGAGGACACTTGGGTTCCAATCTCGGTGTTGTTGAGCTCACTGTGGCTCTTCATTACATCTTCAATACTCCTCAAGATAAGATCCTTTGGGATGTTGGTCATCAGGTTGGTTATTTGCTTGTGATGTTGTTTCCTTTTTGTTTATAAGTGTTCCTCTAAGATAAACAAGTTATGACTTGGCTTTTGTATATCTTGATAGTCCTATCCTCACAAGATTCTAACAGGGAGGAGAGATAAGATGAAGACACTTAGACAAACTAATGGCCTCTCCGGCTTCACCAAACGAGGAGAGAGTGACCATGATTCCTTTGGCACCGGGCACAGTTCCACCACAATATCTGCTGGCTTGGGTAATCAATCCTTGTGATTCTTCTGTTCTACTTAAAAATCATTTGATAGCTATCTCAGAAAATGGAATAATACATATTTTCTTATCTTATCATGTGTTCTTCAGCTATGGTTGAGTAGTTCTTCAGTTAGGTATTATAGTTCCTTAAAAAACTTTGATATTATTTTGTGTATTAGGAATGGCTGTGGGAAGAGATTTGAAGGGTAGAGACAACAACGTGGTTGCGGTGATAGGAGATGGTGCCATGACGGCTGGACAGGCTTTTGAAGCAATGAACAATGCTGGCTACTTAGAGTCCGACATGATTGTGATTCTCAATGATAACAAACAAGTCTCTTTGCCTACTGCTAACTTAGATGGACCAACTCCACCTGTTGGAGCTTTGAGCAGTGCTCTTAGTAAGTTACAGTCTAATCGTCCTCTCAGAGAATTGAGAGAAGTTGCCAAGGCAAGTAATAATACTCCCCTGCTTGTGGAGAAAAAAAGTAGCCAAATTGTTTTAATAAAAATTGAAATGATAAGTTTAGTATGTTTTTTACAGGGTGTGACAAAGAAAATTGGTGGATCAATGCACCGGCTAGCTTCAAAAGTAGATGACTATGCCCGTGGAATGATTAGTGGGAATGGTTCAACATTGTTTGAAGAACTTGGTCTCTACTATATTGGTCCAGTTGATGGACACAACATTGATGATTTGGTTTCCATTCTTAAAGAAGTCAAGAGCACCAGAGCCATAGGACCGGTTCTTATTCATGTCGTGACTGAGAAAGGTCGCGGATATCCCTATGCAGAGAGGGCTGATGACAAGTATCATGGTAAAATTAATTTACATAGGTGACATGTTTTCTTGACTATGCATTCTTGGATTGACCGGTATATCTTTAATTCTTGTTGTTTCAGGAGTTGTGAAGTTTGATCCAGAAACAGGTAAACAGTTTAAAAGCATTGCAAAGACTCAGTCTTACACAACCTATTTTGCGGAGGCTTTGGTTGCGGAAGCAGAGGCAGACAAAGATGTGGTTGCCATTCATGCAGCCATGGGAGGAGGGACCGGGTTGAATCTCTTTCAGCGCCACTTCCCTACAAGGTGTTTTGATGTCGGGATAGCGGAACAACACGCAGTTACTTTCGCTGCTGGTCTTGCTTGCGAAGGTCTTAAGCCCTTTTGTGCAATATACTCGTCTTTCATGCAACGAGCTTATGACCAGGTAAAATCACACATTTTTTTTTTTAAAAGTTTTTCGGCCAATAGGAAACACATTTGCTCAGAATTTAACTGATTAAGTTTTGGTTCATGTAGGTTGTACACGATGTTGATCTACAAAAACTACCTGTGAGATTTGCGATGGACAGAGCAGGACTTGTGGGAGCAGATGGTCCGACGCATTGTGGCGCATTTGATGTGACTTTTATGGCATGTCTTCCAAACATGATAGTAATGGCTCCATCTGATGAAGCAGAGCTTTTTAACATGGTTGCAACCGCTGCAGCTATCGATGACCGTCCTTCTTGCTTCCGTTATCCTAGAGGAAATGGTATTGGCGTATCAATTCCTCCTAGAAACAAAGGTGTCCCTATACAGGTATGTTTAATAAAAAAAATTATTATGAATCCACAAGATTGATGAATATATATACAAGTTGTAATCTTTTTTGTGGTTTCTAATATCAGATTGGAAAAGGTAGGATACTGAAGGAAGGTGAGAGGGTTGCCCTTTTGGGCTATGGATCAGCCGTTCAGAACTGTTTAGAGGCTGCTTCTATACTTGATGAACGCGGATTAAAGATAACTGTAGCGGATGCAAGATTTTGCAAGCCATTAGATATTTCTCTCATCCGCAGCTTAGCTAAATCGCACGAGGTTCTGATCACGGTTGAAGAAGGTTCAATTGGAGGGTTTGGATCACATGTTGTACAATTTCTTGCTCTCGATGGCCTTCTTGACGGAAAGCTAAAGGTACACTTCATTTTTGTGCATTCTCTATTTCATTTGTATCTCTTTAGTTCATGAAAATGGTTTTCTAAACAAAAATGTTATCTTTTTTCACCGCAGTGGAGACCAATGGTACTACCTGACCGGTATATCGAACATGGATCACCAATGGATCAACTGGCTGAAGCTGGCCTCACAGCCTCTCACATTGCAGCCACCACGCTTAACTTAATCGGGACACCTAGAGAAGCCTTATTTTGGGACAAATGAGGCTAGTCCACAGAAGGTCCCAAGCGCATGGATAGGTAGTTAATCATTAGAACAAGTGCATGTATGTAGTTTGTTTTTGCGTTGTTCTTTCTGTAAATGACTTTTTACAATTCTCGAACGTCTTGTGGTATGTAAGATAATTTCTTTCGTAGTACCAAAGGCAAGAATCCAACCAGTGTGTTACATCCTTACAAAGAAATAATATCAAAGAACTCTCACTTCCTCCAAACTAATTCAAATACATTTTCAAGAATGATTTTGTGTGTTTTTCCACTAGTACTCTTAAGAAATGGAACATATGGCTTTTGGGTTTTCATCACTAAATACCATAAATTTCTCAACCTCCCATTCATTATACCCGAAAACAGACCCATCTTCTAAACCAATCGGTTCCATATCAATCACGAGAACATCTTCGTCGGCATCCTTGTTGGATTCGTCGTCTTTCTCTTCCTTGGCTACAATCTTCACTCTTTTGCCTGTTCTCTTCTTGAGTTTCTTCAACAACTTCTTCGGATCAATCGTACCAGTAACCACGACCTTGTGATCATTCATATCCGTCCGAAATGTTTCAACTCCTATAAATCCACACATCATTTCAAACAAGAAAACTATTGAACAAAAGAATTAGAAGGAAACGTTACTTTGGTTAGTTACCTTTGTATTTGGAAATAACTCGAGCGATTTTTCTTTCACATTCGTTGCAATGCATAGAAACATTGTACTCAACATCCATATACTACAACAAAAAGAAATACTGTAAGAGAATGATTCAGGGAAGAGGATTGACAAAGGCCAAGTGTTTAAGTATGATCTTACTCTGACATTTTCCTTTTTCTTCTCTTTCGTCATTGTTGAATGGATAATCAGACTAATGATTTATGTCTAAGCGACAAGAGATGTCTCTCCGACAAAAAGGTCAATTTGAATCTTTGATGCTATAGCGGTTTATATTTTGTAAACGAGTTTTTTGACGGTTATAGTTCGGTATTATTTTATTTTTAAAAACAAAACTTTAGTTCGATGACAGGATTATCAGAAATCGTTATATTTCTACTGCTGATTTATTTATTCAAAGTTGTTGTGGTTCTCTTGTTTATATATAAAAGCATTATCTTAGGCATTCCCAAAAAAAATATATAATAAGCGTGTCAAATGTCAGTAACTTTTGATCTTATGCAGGTCTCCTCAAAAAATTGTTTTATGTTTCCAACAAGTGTATTTCCCTATTATCAAAATCAAAAATAAAATTTTGATAAAGAAATATATAATAATTGTAGAAAGAAGAAAATTCAAGACTACTAAAAGTAGAAACAAAAGGTAATGACAATTTCGTATTGGCTTAATACCGTATTTTTAAGATTATTCTTTAGTGGTAAATGTGCTATAACTATAAAAATAAAAATCTACATGTTGATTTAAAAAGGGATTAATTTGGTGAATAATCAAAAAAAAAAAAAAAAAAAAATCGGATCTTGCTACGGGTTTTGACTATTTTTTAAAATAAGTTTTGGTGAAGAAAAACAAATTAAAGAACTGTGTCAGCTTTGGGACTCCAACCAACTCTCCCAAATTTTCACAATAAGGACACCTTGTAATTACTCAAAATGCAACAATCCAAGGCTCCGAGCGGGTATGTAATTACATGAACTGAAACCAAAGACAACAGTATTTTACATATACAGCCATTCCCTAATATATCTAATGAACTGAATCTACAACAAAGCTCTCAAAAAGGAGTTTGGTCACATTTCCTCCTTTATCCACTACGGCGCCGTTGAAAATCACCTTTGCCGTCTCTGATCCATATCGTTGACCGTGTTCTTCTCACATGATCCGTAAAGAGACGGTACCTGACACAGTTCATGATGCAGAGAGACATAAATGTGATCAGGCAAATGCTTTCTTAAACAAATATAAGAAACTCTTGTCAGATAACGATACCAACCTCTCATACTCTAGCTTTTGAGTAACTATCCCATTCAACAGTAACTCCGAGCTATAGACCTCTCCCCCTGAGGATAAGAAAAGAAACAGACAAGCTGTGAATTCCCAGATCTACCGCATAAATAACCAGAAGCTATACAGTGCAAAGTGTAATGCACCTCTTTCTAGGAACGGTTTGCTGATATCGCGATCCTCTTCGCACGATAAAACCAGAAGATTCTCTGGGACCCTATCTTCGCTTAAGGCAGACCTTCCCAGTCTCTCTATAGGCTGATATTTTGTTTTCAGTGTGAATCAGTTTGGGAAGAAAAAAACCATTTTTTAATCCACATGAAACAGTCAAAAGGGTGAGAATGAGTACCAGTCCATGAACTGCCTTGACCAAAGTTGTGATTGTGTTCAAACCAGGATTTGTATTTGGGGTGATGAAGACTTTTCTCCCCTGAAGTGGTGTAAAAATAATGAGCGAAAAAAAAGAAGCTACAAGAAAATGAATGGAACCCGAAGCGCCTTAAATACCTGTAGCAGCGGATACTGGCGTGCACGAGCCAAAGAAACCTCCATACTGAAACCAAACTCCTTCTCCTTCTTTGAGTCTCTTAATATGTAAGGACCTTCGTCCACGTAAATGTTTACCTGATCGATGCTTTCAATCCATTGTGTTGTGACGATTGGCTTTCCCGAAGCGATTGCCTCCAGCATGTTCCTTGTGCGCATAAAGCTATTGGCTATGAAGTGTGTTGCCTCTTTCATGGAGGATGCTTCTGAGATATCAAGCCTAGCCATAATCTGTTAATCAGATGCCCGATCGTTAGATGTTTATTTTGTGTAGAAGTCTAAGTTAACGTAATACTGAAAATTCCCAACCAATCGAAAAAGAAGAAGCAAGGAATATGGTTTCATAGTCAAATTATAACTAAAGCTATAGTTTTTTTTTTTTTTTTGAAGACTAAAGTTATAGTTAGAACCCCAAATTATACCTTTTTCTGATGCTTGGTCACATCTTCATCAAGGTGCTGGCTGAACAAGACGCATATACTACCTAAATCCCTTCTCTTTCTTGTAATCTTTGTCTCGGGAATAATAGGTTCTGCTAATGCTGAGGTCAAGCTAAGGAATTCCCTTGTAGTGTTTGATGTAAATGAATCCTTGCAAGACAGTCTATGATACTCATCACCCATGCATATTGGTGATACAATTTTTGAAGCCGTCTTAGACTTAACTGGAGTATCAAAAGCGGGAGTTGAACTTCTCCCTGCCTCATCAACCCGACCTGGCGAAATACGAGCTGATCTTCTCCGCTTGGGATAACTCAACAAAACCGCTTCACCTATCCTTGGTTGCCTAGACGTACAATTATTTTTTGATAATTCTCCTAGTCTCTTCTCCGTTGTTGACAAAACAACTTCATCTGCCATGTCTGGTTTGTCAGTCTCCATATTCTTCTCACAAGCACCACCAAGTACTAATCTTGCCTTCTTGGTTTTTCGTTTAAGTAATTCAACATCATTATCCATAGCCTGAATCCCTTTAATCCTCTTGGATTTTCTGGTAGTGACTCCAAGACTGGAAATGCCTGCTTCTGCTGACAGTTTCTCTCCAAATAGACAATTTGTCTCAGAATTAATTTCCCTGCCATCACCAGAGCGTAGAGCATTGATCGCTTCCACAGCCATTTGCGTATCAGGGCCTGCTTCAGCCTCTTCATGCCTATCAAACAATCTTGTATTACTTTCCGTAGAAACTTCATCCAAATCACCAACACGACTCTTTCTAGTTTCTCGTGAAGTAGTCTGGACCTTGTTTCTCTTCGAGCAGCAAGGACCTTCCTTATCAAGCTGGTTACCCTTCAAAGACCTTTCAATATTCTTCCCACAACCTTTAGCAAGAATCGGACTAGCCTTCTTCATTCTTCTTTTCAGCAATTCATCATTACCCATAGCCTGAATCCTTTTAGTTCCCTTGGATTGTCTAGTAATGACTCCATCTTTAGTAAACCCTCTCTCTTCTCCTGGTGACAGTTTCTTTCCTGTAAGCCAACTAGCCTCAGCATCAAATTTGCGGCCTCCAGAGCACAGAGCATCAATAGCTTCAGCAGCCACTTGTGTATCATTCCCAAAAATTACCACTTTATTACTCCTGTCCTCGGAAACTTCATCAAACTCTTTGCCAAGATTCTTTTTAGGGGGCTTGATCTTCTTTTGGCTCCTAGTCACACTACGCTGCAACAGTCTGGAATCAGAATGAGCCCTTCTTTGATTCACTGCAACTGCAAGTTCTCTATTATTTTCTTGTATCAGTTCACTTTTCTGTTCTCTAGGCAAAGTAGAACATTCCCGTGCTTTACGTGCAATGCCGAAGAATTCTTCTTTTCTTCTACAATATATATCACCCCCTCCTTCATCCTCACGATTATCATCCCAGTCGAAAACACCGTTTCTATCAGTTCCACTTTTGTAACTTGCTTTCTTCGCTAAGTCTTGAGGGCCTTTAATTGGAACTAATTTTGTTTTTTCTTCTGTTCTCCTTCCAAAGTCAGCTTCAACTTCAGGAGCTAGCTCTAGACAAGACTCACTTATAAGCTTATCAACCAAATTAAGAGCACTGGCCTGAGATGCCTCACCAGGCTCTTGAGAGTCAATGTAACTCAAATTAACAGAACAGTCGTTTTCTTCAGGTAAATCATCCAGGAAAAGCTTTCTTGCTGTTCTGCTTCCTGTTCGTAACCCATCTTTCTTTTCAACAGATATACTGGGAGGACATTGCTGATCCCGTACTTCTCCAACACTATATTCAAGACTAGAATTAAGTGTAGCCATTTGGCCCGATAAATGACTTTTGACTAGAGTCGAACAGTTACTGTTGTAAAGCTTTTGGGTTGCAAGACGAGCTGCCACCGCAGAAGCACGAAAAGCTGCTGAACGAACTGAAGCGAACCTAGGGACCTTTCCTGATAAAATGATAAAAAGTTGAGTCAATAGAAATGCATATGAGAGAGGGGCTTCAAACGAGTTGAAAAGAAGATATAGACCCAAAAAAAATACTTGCAAAGCATGCAAGTTGGCATGTATTGACTAATAAAAACCGCAACCATAAAAAAATGATTAGAATACATAACTCTCTTATTCTCTTAGAAAGGTAATCTCTGAACTTCATTTCCAGGAAGAGATACAAAGATTAACAATGGGGTTATAAAGTAAGTACAAAAACATTCTTATTCTCATAGAAAGGTAATCTCTGACCAACTAACGTAGAAACAATCTGTCCTAGTAGCCAGCTTTAATGTTTAACAAGAAGTGAAACGAGAAGGAGGCCAATAATATTTGATGTTTTCATAAACAAAATCTGTAATTTCGGTTAGAAACTCACCAGAAATTACACGTTTATTCGGCTGAGCTTCACGGGCACATGTTGATTCAATCTTTTCACCAGCAAGATGTCTATTATCTTCACTCAAGCCCTTACTACGCGAGTCAGCACTGTCGATCTGCTCGCTATCATCCTCCAAAACATCTGTAGGCTCATCATCAGTATCGGCAACAATTTCATGATTACAATGATCGAGCACCTCGGTAGCCAAGCAATCAAAATCTTCGACGAACCGTTTGTCCTCTTGTGAATCAAATACCAAATCGAGAGCTTGAGTTTCACCACAAAGAAGAAAATCATCGTTATGAGAGTCAACATCCATGACTTGAGTCTCCACATATTCGTGATCGATCCAGGTATCATCCTCAAAACGTTCAGTGTCCTGCATTAACGCTAACTCATCGCCGAATTTAGCAATCCAGCCATCTTTACCTTCACCTAACATAGTTGAAACAAATAATAGGTCAAGTCATAAAAATCAGATTTGGTAAAGGAAACCCATAATCGTAAAAATTAAAAATCAGAGCTTTAAGAAGAATAGTAAACCCTAAAGAGATGGTTAAAGTAAAATACCAGAATGAGAAGGAAGAGAATCAATGGGTTGGGTCTGTTGAATAGAAGAAACGTTATTCTTTACATCAGCCATTTTCGATTCATCCACCACCACAACAATCTCCGGGAACAATTAATCGGCTTTTCTTAAGATTTCGGTCTAGATCTCAAAGTGAGAAGTGAGAAGAAGAGCGAAGACATTGGTATTAAGGCGCGTAAAGTCAGTAAAGGGAGCGTCTCGTTAGGGCTTCGCTTCGCGGGGACTTTACCAAATCTGGAGGGAAATAAAGGATATTTACTCGATATTTCTTGTGGTACGTTACAGGTACCAAACCCGGGCGTTTGGTCTAGTGGTATGATTCTCGCTTAGGGTGCGAGAGGTCCCGAGTTCAATTCTCGGAACGCCCCTATTTTTTCTGTTTTGAAACCAATATTTTTTGTCAGAGGTATATAAAATTAGACACCAGACTTATATCCACAGTTCTGTAATTTGCGGCAACATCAAGAGTTTAATATCTACTTGAGATTCCTCCTTGTCAAAATAGATTTCTGGAAAGACTTTAATATAAACTAAAATTACTATTGGCAATGATACTGAAAAGTCTGAAACTGAAGCCATGTGTGTTTTTGTCAAATGTCTTACTTTCGCCAACAAAATCCATCATACAATCAACCTTTATCTACTCTTAAATCATGAATGCGAATATATTTGAAGCCTTCCCTCAATTAGACCTTCATAATATCACGTTGTCTTTTGCGGTTTTGCCAATGTTCATCAAATCGTATCACAGATCAAGAGCCCAAAATCCAAAACCTCGTTGTGGAAATCACTTGGCTAAAACCATCTTGGTGGCTCTTATCAGCTTCAATTGTGGAACTCATCAGATTACTGCTACAATGTCATGTAACGCAGAGACTGCAAGCGGCTTAATAAGAAATAACTCAGGTGCTCCGAGACATTCCTATCGCACATACCAGCCATGTCCAACTTTGGAAATTATAGACCACACTTCTGCTACGATGTCCACCAGTTTTCCTCTCTCTTCGCCTTCCAATTGCTTACTTGTTGATATGGAAATGAAAAAAACAAAGCTTCTGCACCTTTTCAAGTAACCATCTTAACCTTTTACTTGCAAGTTGCAACAAGAAGATGTTCTTGTACAAACACACTCTATGAAGGCAGTTTCATAATCATCAGGTGTCTTTAAACAATGAAACACCTTGGTTGTGAAGTGGACTCACGTCATAACTAATGAGCTAAACCCCGGGGATTTCTGAAGGCCTCTTTTCTCCATTTCGGTTCTCAACATTTCAGCTGTTTGCCATCTCTCAGTATGTGCATACAAGTTCGATAATGACACAAGATGATTTTCGCTGTCACTGTTTGTGATGCTCCCTGCAGTCTCGATTATCTTCATTACTTGTTCAGCCATTTCTGTATCCATATGAACCTTGCAGGCCCCAAGTAAAGCTCCCAAAACTGTATCGTTCGGTTTCACAGGCATTTCTCTTATCAATCTGTAAGCCTCTTTCAGTTTCCCAGAGCGTCCCAATAGATGAATCAAACATCCAAAATGCTTCACATTTGGTTTCACATCTTGTATCTTCATCTCCAAGAATAACTTCAAACCTTCCACTAGAAAGCCTTCATGAACACAAGCAGTGAGAACCACCAAAAAAGTGATCTCATCAGGCTTCACATCCAAACTCTCCATCGTTCTGAACATCTCCAAAGCTTCTTTGCCTTTCCCATGAATGGCAAGACATGAAATCATAGAGTTCCAACACGCTACACTTCTCAGACTTAATGACTCAAATACGTATGATGCATTCTCTAGATCCCCACATTTAGCATACATATCGATCAATGCATTTGAAACAAACTGATTAAGCTCGATTCCTTTACAGTTAATCAGAGAGTGAACTTCTCTGCCAACATCAAGACGACCTGATTGAGCACAAGCAGATAGAACACTAGAAACCGTTACTGCATCTGCTACAAACCCTTCTCCTTGCATTCTGTGGAAAGCATCAATAGCATCATCAGAGTACCCATTCTGTGCATAGCCAGCGATCAGAGTATTCCAAATCACCAAATCACGAACAAAAACCTGATAAAAAATAGCTGTAGCCTCTTGCACATCACCTATCCTAAAATACCCCGAGATCATTAGTGACCATATAAACGAGTTCTTCTCTGGTACGTCCTCAAACAACTTCCTAGCAGCCACCATATCTCGGTTACTAACGTATACTCCTAGCATCACTGACCAAGCCTTCACATCCTTCAACTCAAGAGGCATTCTCTCAAACAATTCTACCGCTTTATCTGTCTCTTTCCGCTTCCCGTACCCTTTAATCATCTCAATCCAAGTCACTGTATTTCTACTTCCCGAAATCTGTTCAAACAATCGAGTAGCCGACGCTGCATCACCATTACTCATATCCCCGCCGATCATAGCGTTCCAAGTAGCCACATTTCTCTCAGGCATTTCGTCAAACACTTTACGTGCAGATCTTATACCTCCCCATTTTCCATACATGTTGATCAGAGAGCTTCCCACCATAACATCAGAACAGATACCAAATTTGACCGATTCAGAATGCACCAAATTTCCAAGAACAACAAGAGATGGAACGCAAGAACACGCCTTCAAAAGCAAAGGAATCCATCTCGGAGAAAACACACCTTTACGGCGGATTCCTTGGTATAAACGCAGAGCTTTTCTTGGTGACCCTCTAGAGATATGATTCTTTATGACATTCGACACATGAAATTCGCCTAACGATAAATGTTCTTCCAAATTCATCACCAGTGTGACCAAAAAACCTTTGCTGGCCTTGTAATATTAGCTACTGTTACAAGTCCGAATATTTAAGTTTAGCAGTTGGTGTCAAGTTTGACATTTATAAAAAGGATGAGATTCTACTTCGTTGATCAAATTACAAAAATGTCTCTCGACAATTACTTTTATTTAATTAGAAAATTATATTTTGGTTTAGAATAAGCCAATTACTTTTATTTGATTAGAAAATTTTATTTTGGTTGGTTACCAAAAAAATAATATATATGTTATAATAATAATATGATTTTATCAGAATAATAAATATAAATAATGATG
>OVAP01002247.1:0-20138 GCA_900406295.1 Aurinia saxatilis
GGGTTATTTAGTCTTTCGTATATACCTAATACTGTATGAGTACTACTATATATACTTGTACATGTTGTACAATAATAATAAACATTCACGTTCTATAGAATGATTGATGATAAACTCTACACAATGGCCAAATCAGAGGTTTCTTCTATATATAAATATATACTTCTCTTCAGTTTCTGACTTACCAAAATCCCTATTGTTCATCATAACATTCTACTATACTTTCGCAGAAGGAGAACTGTGATTTACGAAATCTTGATGCCCGCGTTGAGTCTCTTCTTAGAGAATTTGAAAGAGTCGCTTTTCAGCGTAATGCCAAGATTAGAAGCGGTCAACAAAGTGTTACCAACACAAATTGACGCCCATTTTATTATTACATAACATATATACCAGAAACAGGGGAACTTGTTACACATAAACATTAAAACATAGTTTTAGACGAACTATCTACTACACAAGTTCCCGAGGCTACTGGATACTACACTCCTTTGGAAATCCTTGAGGAAACCTTTTGGAATCCGTACAATAGTTGTAAACCATGAACTTCCTCTGCACCACTTTCATCTTATCTTCCGCATTTAGATCAAGCCTTTGGGAGAACCATCTTGTTGAACCCGCAGGACAAGATGATTTCCCGCCTGATGAAACACATGCGTCCGCTCTGAAGTTCCTGTAAGAAGCGGTGAACGGTGCATTGGACCAGTCAGTCTTAACCAAACCTCCCCTCGTAGCCCACTGGTCCGCGTTCCATAGACTCGAGTACAGTCTCATTGGCTGCATTTTCGGATACGGAATCCCCCTGTGTTCTAGATTCTTGAATTGTCTTATTGGAACTCCATCAACCATTAAACTGCATTAAAATAAAAGACTGATTGGTATTAATGTGATCTACTATTATCTAGAATTCTATAACCAAACGAAACAAGCCTTTCTATTAATGTAGCCAACCATTAAATAATAAATATACTCCTCTTTTTAAATATTTTTACTTATTTGTATATATATATATGTATATATATATACATATAGAATTATATTATATTCATAATATAATTAAACCATTGGTTTTTGTATGTTTCAGTTTTATTTTACTAGAACAATTTCATTTTCTACAAAACCTCTTAAAAATAAAAAGAAGCAAACCAAAGCTTTGCAACCACTAGATTTGGAAAAAATGAAGTTAACAAAAAAAAAAAAAAAAAAAAAAAAGTAAAAAAGAAAAAAAAAAAAAAAAAANTTAAAAAAAAAAAAAAAAAAAAAAAAAAAGTTAACAAGGAAGAAAAAAAAACATAAAACTTTATGCTTACACGATGTGATTAGGGTTCCAGAGAACAGAGTAGGTGTGGAAATCAGCGGTTGGATCGAACCAGAGATAGAATTGTTGTTCTCTATCACCTTTGCCTTGAGTGTACACATTCGTATGCATCAGATACGGGTCACCAGTTACATTACCAAGAAACTCGAAATCAATCTCGTCCCAAGTATCACCTTTCGACTTCAACTGCATCAAAATAAATCATAAATTGTTTAAAAAAATCTCACTAATGAAATTTACATAAATACCTAATTTTGTATATAAAGAAATAGTAAAATTGATCAGACTCTGTCTAATGAAATTTGACACGGTAAATTGGTTATATAACATCACATAAACATTAGGACAATCTCAAACCATTGTGTGGAGAACTTTATACGTCTAGATATACGTGAATTTTTATTTATTTATCAAATATATATGTAATGACAAATTTGTTTTTTATCAAAATATATATGTAGTGACAAGTTTGTTTTAAGGAAATATATATGAGCCTAAACTTATAAATATATATTTTTTAAAACGTTGGAGTCTTTCTACACTACTTGCACGTGCAAAAAGATGGGCTGGGCCATGGTAATAGTATATATATGGTAAGGTGTTAAGTAATACTAACGTAGTAGGCAGTGACGGTTCCGGCAGAGTTTCCGGGGACGAGTTTGAGCTGCATATCGATCTTTCCGAACAAATACTCTTTCTTGGTCTGAAAGCCAGAGCCTGAGGCTCTGTCGAGGGAGAGAGTGAGAAGCTCTCCATTGTTGAGGACCTTGCCACGACCATCACCCCAAGTAATGTCGAATTCTGTATCAAAAGTTCCAGCGAGAACCGTGGTCAAAGCGGTGAAAGTGAAGAGTAAAGATAAGATCAAAGTGGAGTGGTCCATGGTTTATGTGTCAAGAAGATTGAGAATTGAAATCGTTCATTGGGACCTTGTGTGTTGGGAGGGTTTAGATAAGGGAGGTTCGTTTTAGTGTTTTTTGGATTTTAGTTCGCCGTTTGTGACTCTTGTGTAGTTTAATATGTGAACAGCTGGTTCTTATTCTGAAGTGTGAATCATGCATGTGCTTAATATTGCCTAATGCTACGTGTTCTCATTCTTTGTTACGTTTTAAATCTGCCTGATCCTTTAACAAAAACGAAAAAAAAAAGAAAAAAAAAGAATATGCATGATCCGGCTCGGTTGAAGCCTGGTTGGAATTGGGATTCGGGTATTGGTTCTGAATAAGAGTGTACATATATGTCACTTGGTTACAATTTTTCGGTTTTGATTTGGTTCGAATATGCAAAATTACATAAAGGTGTTATTGTGCTTGTATTACCGGATTAAAAAAATTATGTAGGATCTAGAAATCTATGGAAATTTTATAATTTTCACTAGTATTTAAAAATTTATTCTGAAATAACATAAATTATGCATAAATTTGAGTTTTTGTATTTTAAATTTTGAAATCCACTCAAATACATCAAAATTCATTATAAAACAAAATATGTGGAGAAATTAGAAATCATTATTACTATTAAATAACAGTTGGTTTGGATTATGATTTAGAAATCATAAATAAAGTAACACTGAATTTGGATTGATTATAGTTATTATTTCGAAATCATATACCGAATATATTGGATTTTGATAAAAATTTTGAAACAAAGATCATTTTGAATGGCTTTCCAGATCAATTAAAATCTATAAACCAGTCATCACTTATTTATGATTGGTTATGTATACTAATATAGTTTTACAAAAATACGTTTTGCGGTTAAAAAAATGATAAAGTTAATTTACACATATTATCGATATAATCAAAATCAAGGGGGTTATTAGTTTAGGGGTTTTAATAGATTTAAAATTTTGTGAGTATTTGGAAGTGATGTAACTGATTACGTCACAATAGAATAAAGTGGTTCGGGAATTTCCTGTGAATTAAGCGAATGTCGATCAAGGAATTTTTTGTATTTATGAGTGGGTCGATGCCTTAGTAGGTCGATCAAGAGATCTTTTATGAGTAGATCGATGCCTTAGTAGGTCGATGTTTATAAGTAAACACTAAAGAAAGCAAGAGTTCAATATTATATTAAGTCGATATAGCTTTCTCAGTTGTGCATGTCCTCCTTCTTATGCTCTGCCTCTTCTATTTATAATGGAAGACGAACTAGGGCTTTGGTCGAATGTCGTTGTCGCGCGGAACGTTCGATGTCGCTCTTTCCTCTTTGATGTTAAAGAAACTTTGTGCGGTCGATGCTGGGTGTGGTCGAATCTTTCTATTCTGGAGAAAGGTCACTCTCACCTGTTATCGAGGTCGTCAGAAGGCTCATGGTGTCAACTTCAGAGTCAACGCCTTGTTCTTTGGATGTCATTGAGAAGTCATTGTCACAGGCTCTGCAGTCGAGGCGTTGACAATCGTAACGAGGTCGACGTTTTTGGGCTTCAATATGTTTATCTAATCTTTTGGGCTTGAACTAACAAAGTCCATCAGTTAACTCGGCCATTTCTAAATCAGTAGGCCATGCGCGGCCCATATCCAACGGGAAGCTGATCATATATAATTCATTTATTTAAAAATCAAGTAAAGTGGATTCAAAAATCAAATGTGTTGGAGAAATTTACATTAATCGTAAGACCTTCAAATATCTAGATAATCATATAATATATTCATAAGAAGGTTTGTAGAATTATATGTCTTCATTATTGCAAAGTGAAAAAGTTCTTCCTTGTATGAACTCTTGAATGGAGGATGAACACCTTAAAGTAGGTGATTAGATTTCTCTCACCTTGTCTAGAACTTTTAGGTGTTGTTTTATTAAGTCTTGCAAATATGATGGTCTAATGGCAAGTATTTATAAGTGGAGAGATGACCTAATTCCTCATTAGTGTTTCCATAGATTTAATCTCAACCATTCATCAAAGTAGAGATTATTAGGAATTCCTCCATTACTTCCAATATAGTTAGACACCAATAACTTTAAATAATAATATTATTTCAATCGAAAATAGATAAATATAAAACCATATTATAGGGAAGAATTATTTCTTACAAAATAAACTAAATTTAAAACCCATTGAAACAGATTTATAAATTAAATATATATAGATTAAAAAATTCCAATCGAAAATGGATAAATATAATTATAGGGAAGAATTATTTCTTACAAAATGAACTAAATTTAAAACCCATTGAAACAGATTTATAAATCAAATATATATATTAAAAATAAAATCTTTCATTTTAATCAGAAACTTACAATTTTCTCTTCTATTATTTTTTTATTCAAGTTAAAACTAATTTCTTTTCTTCTTTTTTTACTTAAAACTGATTGACATATAATGAAAGATGTGTCTATGTGAGATGTGTTTGGAGAATAGTTGGGCACAAGGACCTTTCTTGTTTTACCAAAACAAATTCAAAATAACAAAGTTTAGCTAAACATCTCAGTATTTTGATTTTTAATATGAATTACTCTCAGATTCTTTATAATATATTCTAATATCAAATTTGCGTTATATATTTATTATGGAATAACAACTGACTTTAATTGTATATAGAAATTATATTTAAATAATATCATATATTGATAAAGATTTGAAAATTGATGATTGAATCTCTGTTCGAGGTTTTTGCAGAGGTTTTTCGACGAGGGGATTTGTATTGCCAGTTTGATAGGTTTTGGAAGAATTTGGACTTAAATTCAAATTTGGGGTGGATTTATGTATATGGTGATTGTATTATCCTTTTTGGTGAGTGGAACATCCAACGAAATCTTTCACATTTGCATGCGGAGTTCGAGACACTTATTTTGGCTATGCAGACATTTCTAGATCATAATTTACCGTGTTCCAGTTTCCAAACAGACTACATAGAGTTATGTGGTATCATCAAAGCACCACAAGATTGTCCAGTTTTTGACATATTGTTGGATGTTTTCAGTGAGTTTAAAGAACGTTTTCCTTTTTTTTTCTTCTAATGTACATTCGAAGGACGATAAATACGAAGATAAATTGTCTAATACATTCAGTTCGTAATAGATCATTTGAATTTAATTATGTAAACAACTGTCTATCTATATAGATATCCAATTTCTAAGTTATTATGATTTAATGTGTGGTCGTTAAAAAAAATAAAATAAAACATATTTAACTTAGGTTTGTATGGTATAATGGTAACTGGATTAAAATTCATGAACTAATTATTATTGTAATAATAATCATTCCGGTTATATACTAAAGCGGGATTAATTCCGGTTATATAATCATTCCAGTATGATACCAATCAAGTATGGGTAAAAGGGTATTCTAGTAGTATACGACCTGTTGGACTTAAAAAAACTGAATTTCACTTCACTATAATTGGTTCAAGTTATTAAAAGTCATTGGTATATAAATTAGTTATCTTGGAAATAAGTCCACAAAAATAATTATACCAATCTACATGCAAATTCCAGCTTGATTTCCATTCTCTCAATTATAAAACAAAAATAAATAAATTATTGCTTCATTTGGGGGTGTTGTTTGGATCTTTTGATTGTCCAACCCTAGTCTTGTAGTGTTTTAAACAGAAGCGGCCATTTTTAAACTGAACCGGATAATAATGAGAAAATGGAACAAACTACGAGAAGTTAAAAAAGAGAATAATATTGTAACACAGAGAATATTACTTTAAACGATACCATATTACAAAAGAAACGAATCAAATATAAAATTTCATGTGATCTACAATAAAATGAATAGAATTTTTTTATAACAACTCAAAAAAGTAGATTTTCTGTCTCTTTTTCCAACTCTCTACGCAGCTACGCACTCTTTAGGAAGACCTTGAGGGAATCTCTTTGTATCAGTACAATAATTATAGATCATATAGTTCTTCTGCACCCATCTCATCCTCTCTTGAGCCGTTGAGTCAAGCTCCTGTGACAACCACGAGCCAGCAGTGGTCCCCTGTTTCGAGGCATTATTAGGACAAGAAGACTTCCCGTTAGACCAAACACAAGCTTCTTGGTTGAACCCACGGTAGGAAGCAGTGAAAGGAGCTTTAGACCAATCGGTTTTGACCAAACCACCTCTCGTGGCCCAATCATCAGCGTTCCAGAGACTGGAGTACATCCTCATTGGTCGGTTCTTGGGAAACAGAGTGCCTATAGACTCCATGTTCTTGAATTCTCTGATGGGAGTTCCATCGACGGTGAAAATGATTCGTTGTGGGTTCCATAGGATGGTGTAAGTGTGGAAATCAGCAGTTGGGTCGAACCAGAGTTTGAACTGTTGTTCTTTGTCTCCTTTGCCTTGTGTATAGACATTAGTGTGGAGTGTGTAAGGTTCTCCACTTGAGTTCCCTAAGAACTCGAAATCAATCTCGTCCCATGTTGTTCCTGGTGATTTCAACTGCAATATATCAAAACACAAACCCATTAGCAAAAAATACCATAAAAAACTAATCGTTACAAAAAAGATTATGATATGTATATAATATACTTACGTAGAGTGTAGTGACGGTTCCTGCAGAGTTTCCAGGGACGAGTTTCATCTGCATGCCGATTTTACCAAACAAGTATTCGTTTTTGGATTGGAATCCAGAGCCAGAAGATTTGTCTAGAGATAAAGTGAGAAGGTCTCCATTGTTCTTGATTTGTCCACGTCCGTCTCCCCAAGTAATCTCGACGTCTCTATTGAAATTAGCAGAAACAGAGGAGATGATGATAAGAGATAGAAACAGAGGAAGTAAGTAAGTGACCATCATAGCCATTTTGAGTATTTTTGTTGTTGTTGTTGTAAATGGGTTTTGTGGCTTTAGAGGGTTTATGGAAGAGTGTATATATAGTAGTGGTTCTAGTAGTGAGGAAGGTTCGTATGATAGATATGTTGGGGGAAGGGGAAAGAGAAAGGCGCGTTTTAAATGCAACAGCTGGAGATTGGGCCATCCATCTCTGGAGTAAAAGCACTTTTTTAATTGGCTTTGGAGCTCACGCGGTTTTTGTTTTGTAAATTCAATAATCAACGTTTTTTATTAGTTAAATAATGAATGTTGTTACTTTCTGGTTTCAAATTAAATTGGATTTGGGAGTTTTTGTTGTGTAATTAGGGAGTTGGATACTTTACCACCGGCTTTGGACCGACTTTGCCAGAGGAGGAGATTTTTCTCCCTCTAGGATAGAGCCAAGAGATTCTGTTAGAAAACACTACAAAACAAAGAAAGAAATGATAAAAATGTTTACTTAAAAAGTTAATTAAAGTATGATAAATTTATTGAGTTTTTATTCTGATCTTTGAATTTTAACTTTCTGGTTTTTTTAATGAAAGAATAAATCTTTTATTTCTATAAGTGATTTTGCAATTTTATAATTTAGCTTTCATGTACCTTGAGTGTTTGTTAAATTACACTTCTTAATAATTTTGTTAATCAACTAGATTGAGTCTTCTTTATAGATACAAAAAATAAAGAGTCGCTATGAATATAAATAGAAGTGGAAATCGGAGAGAAAAAAATTGAATTTTCAAGTAATATGATTTTCATCGCCACATAAAATTTTTGGAGTGGTTAAGAGGAATGAGATAAGGATAAACATTGTATTTTATGTTACAAAATTAAAAGCGTTTACTATCCAAACATTAAAGAATGGGGAAGAAGAGAGAGGACACGTTTTAAAATGATAAGGTAGTAGTTGGGTAAAATCATGAATTTGACTGACTCAAATGTTTAAATGTTGGTAGTGGAGACAGCTAAGACACAACTTGATGAGAGAGGTCGTGGTCTGGAAGTTTCTTTCTCCAAGTGGCTCCTTCTCCAGAGCTGTCTTTGTGCCACCAAACCAACTCTTACGCAAACTCTAGATATCATATTACAATTAAATTCTCTTAAAGTGTTTGTGTAATAAACATTTTATTTTCTTTTATAACTTGATCTCTGAACAATCTTTTCTATTTACCCTCAAATATATATATATATATAATATTTTTAAGTAATTTGATTTTGAATATATGATTTATTTTAGTGATTTTGAGTGAAAATTATGTCATTACTGAGATAAGCCTCTATTGATTGTGAAAAAAAATTGTTTACTGTAAAAAAACATATAAAGAAATAAAGGAGGACTAAAAGATGTGTGTTTTACAAGCTAGGCCCGTAGATAGATATTCGTTATTAAAAACTTGTGAAAGAAAAGAATATTTTTCAAAAAAAAAAAGAAAAAAAACTTGTGAAAGAATGTGTTTGAGAATACAGTGAGAGTACATCCAATCCATTGAGAATACAGCCATAGTATCTCCCGTCCATTGGAAGTTTACCATAGATATCTTATATTAAAACAAAAAAATTATGGGAACCAAAACTCACTCTAGAAAATAGGGACAATGGCAGCAAACTCAGAAAAGAGAAAACTGCTAATGGATCAAAATTCCCCAAGACCAAGAACAAAATCTACTAACCATCTCCCAAATTTAGTGGGTAACCAAAACCTAATAATCAGAGGTTCCAACTTCAGACAATGTATTTTTAAAGGAAGAAAATGTTTCAAAGGAAGACAAGTAATCATGATGGAAACAACATAAATTTAGAAGAATTCTTAAGACATGTAGATTTTTAGAATCTAGCTTCACCTCTTTGTTAATCATTTTAAGTTGGAACGGTTGTGGGTTGGAGAACCCCATAACAGTCCAGCGGCTTAGAAAAATATATGCTAGTATCTTGTTTCTCTCAAAAACAAAGAACTCTAATGATGTAGTGCTTAATAAACTTACTTGGCAAGGGTATGTATCATAATTTCTGGTTCCCCTCATGGTTGTGGAGAAAGAGGCTAAGCTCTTTTCTAGAAGCATGAAGTAGAGATTTTTAACCTCAAACAACAATACTAGAGATACATAGATTAACTATGAAGAGGTGATGCTTGATTCCTAACATGTGATTTCAATGAAATCATTGAAAGTTCTGGAAAACAAAGTGGACCCACAATACATGAAGGCTTCTTTGTCAGTCATTCCTCTCCACCTCGGACATGTATGATCTACAACATTTTGGCAACTCTCTATCCTGGAGAGCAGAGAAACACACAATGTTATGCAAATTGGATAGAGCTATGGCCAATTGTCTTTGGATGGAATCTTTTTCCACTGCTAGATGTGAATATCTGAGATTTAAGGGCTCTGATCACAACCCACTGGTTTCCTACTTTGTCTACAAAATCCAGAAAATAAAAGGTTTATTCAGAATGGATAGAAAGCTCAACAAAACCCAAAGAGAAAATAACTTATAGCAAAAACCTAGAATGAATCTGCTACCCTTTCAGTGGAAGGCCGTATCACCCTGTGCAGAAGAGCTATAATCAAATGGTATAGGAAGAAGCGTCATAACAATAAGGAATTCATGGAAGCAAAGAAGTTGGAGTTAGACAAAGCTATGTCCAATCTAGATACTACAACATCACAAATACAATGCATAAACTATGACCTGCTGAATGCCTACAAAGTGGAAGAGGATTTCTGAAGACAGTAGTAGACAGTTGTGGCTTCAATTGGGAGATAAAACTTCGGATATTTTCATGCTTCTACAAGAATAAAATCTATCATTGAAAACAAAGAAGGAGTTTCCTGTTATGGTGAAGATAAGATTGCAGCCAACATTGCTGATTATTTCTAAGAGCTATATACTTTACAACCAGGCCAGAGAGAAATAATTGTAAAGCAAGCTTTAAAGCCAATGATCACAGATGAGGAAAACTTAGCTCTAACAATGGATCCAACAATAGAAGAAATTAAAGAAGCTGCCTTCTCAATCCACCAGATAAGGCACCTGGACCTGATAATTTTCCAGTTGGCTTTCATCAATCAAATTGGAAGACACAGGGGCCTGTAATCATCAAAGAGATCCAAGCCTTTTTTTACATAGGTACCATGCCACAAAATATCAACAAGACACACATCAGATTCATACCTAAAGTTAAAAGTCCAAAAGCTGTAAGTGATTATAGACATATTGCCCTATGTAGTGTCTACTACAAGATCATTGCTAAATTACTCACTAGAAGACGACAAAGAGTAATGCAAGGCTTGATCTCTAAGAATCAATCAGCCTTTGTTCAAGAGAGAGCCATCTCTGATAATATCCTGATCACAGATGAATTTTTCCACTTCTTGAAATCTTCAAAAGCAACAAAGAGATGTTTAACGGCAGTTAAGACATATATGGCTAAGGCTTATGATCGTTTGGAGTGGTAATCTGTCAGACTAGCTCTGGAAACACTAGGATTTCACCCAAAATGGATCAGATGGATCATGCAATGCATGACTACAGTTACATACTCCTTCCTACTCAATGGCACAACAAAAGACAACATTATCCCAACAAGATGTATCAGACACGGTGACCCGCTATCTCCATACATTTTCATACTATGTAGTGAAGTGTTGTCAGGACTATGCAAAAATGCCCAAGAGAACGGGAACTTACATGGCATTAGGGTGGCCAAAAGGAGTCCCAGACTTAATCATCTGCTTTTTGCTGATGATACAATGTTTTTTTTTTCCAAAACAAACAAGAAGAGTTGTAAGACACTGACAACCATATTGAAACAATACGAAAAAGCCTTAGGACAAAAGATTAACTGTCATAAATCAGCCATAACATTATCATAAAACCCCCCTCAAGACACTAGAGAAAGAGTTACAAAAATAATCTCCAAATCACAAAAGAGGGGGGGGGGTCATGGGAAGTATCTCAGATTACCTTAATTATTTGGCAGAAAAAAAAAAGGAAAGGGTATGTTCACNCAGAAAAAAAAAAGGAAAGGGTATGTTCACTAGTATTGTTGACAAAATAAGGCAGAGATCCTTAAGCTGGTCTTCCAAATGCCTACCAACTGCTAGAAATCTAGTTTTTCTTAAGTCTGTACTAGCATAGATGCCTACCCATACAATGTCATGCTTCAAATTATCAGTAAGCCTCTGCAAAAAAATCCAATCAGCACTCACACGTTTCTGGTGGGATGCAAAAAGAGTAAAAACGATATATAGGGTTTCTTGGCAAAAAAAGTTACAAGAGGGAAGAAAATTGATGAACTAGGCTTCAGAGATATCCAAACATTCAATAATGCGCTTTTGGCCAAATTTAGATTGAGGATTCTCACAACACCACACTGCTTGGTAGCAAAAATTCTTATGGGGAAGTATTGTCACTCTACCCTTTTCTTGGAATGCACAACAAAATAATAAGCCTCACATGGATGGAGATGTATAATCATTGGTAAAGATCTTCTAAAAACAAACCTGAAAATTACTATAGGTGATGATAAGATGGAAAAAGTCTGGAATAATCCCTGGCTCTCATCCTCATCCCCCACGAGTGCCTTTTGGACCCCCACCAGCAGAATCTCGTGACACCATAGGCTCTGAACTTCTCCATAACTCGAGAGAATGGAATGAAGACAAAGGGAAGATGCTTTTTCCACACCTGAAACAATAAATTCTCAGTTTAAAACCAAGTCTCACAGGAGCCAAAGATCAACATGTAACTATTCTGCCAAAACAGGTTACCATAAAGCTCTAGAATTGTTGGAACTACAAGAATAAGAGGATGCATGCCCTACACTACCACCTCCCAACTTTTATTGAATGTAGAGATCTAGAATGTCAAAATATCACAAAAGCTCAAGCTTTCGGAGCCTTACCAGTGGGTGAACAGTTGGCTTCCCGAGGTATTCAAGCTCAGACCCTATGCACACGCTGTGAAGAACAAGAGACACTCACCCATATGTTATTCCATTGTACATATGCTAGTAAAGTATGAGAGTCAACACCCCTAAAAGAGAAAATCAACCTATATACTATCATCCATATCAAAGATGGAATAGTGAGATCAAAGCATCTAACCTACCTTCCGCCTATTGAAATTGGAATTGGACCGTTTCTCCTCTAGTATTTTGGAGTCTTTGGATACCCAGAAATATCCTTGTTTTCAAGAACCGATTATTCTCGATTGAAGACACTTTAGTACATGCAATAAAAAACACCAGAGAGTGGCAACATGCCCAATCCTCGGATGGAGATCTTGCTACTAAGATCAACACTGATGCGGCCTGGACATCGGTTCAATCGGCCCAAACAAATTCCTCCTCTACACTGGAACCTCCACGAAGTTTTTTGTCACATCACCTTTAATGACAAACCGTGGCTACCAGAGAAGCCCTCTTTCAAGCCAAGAACCTTGGGTTCATACGAATCACTCTTGCATCCGACTCAAATCAGGCAATCTACCTAATCTCTACAAAATTCAACAAGTTGGCCTCTTCAGAATCCTCCAAGTTACCTCAGCTGTAGCTCTAGATTTTGATTTTATTGGATTTAAATTTGTTCCATGATCGGAAAATGTTGAAGCTGTCTCGTTGACTAAACAATCTCTTGTAACCAGTCCCGATTAACATCGGTTTTTAGATTAATGAATTTATTTCTTAGACTAAAAAAACAGAAAAAAGAATAAAATAATAATTAATCTCACTAGAATCCAACAAAGATAGAAAAAAAATGATAAGCATGGCATTGTACTTTTCCATCATTTTGAGTTCATTTCTGAGTTAGCAATTCTACAGTTTCACCTAACAAAATCAGAGCCATAACTTATCAGAGACATAACTTGAAAATGTAAACTAATTATAAAACATAATAATTTAATTTCAAATCTTAAAAATATTAACTCAAATTTATTTTAATTTTATTGTTCTCGATATAGAGAGTGATATATAAGTATCTCTAAGGTCTCTAATATTAAATGTGGATTACATTTTTCTATATCATATATCTTTGCATTACATTTTTCTATATCATATATCTTTATCGGATCCAAATCGAATTAACCAAAAGGTTGTTATCTAATAATCCAAAAATTACCGGAAAAATAAACCTAATTACATAAAATTTTGGATATTCACTTAACCCAAAATTAAATTTTAATAAAAATAAACCAAATTTTATAAAATTAACTGATATCCAAATGATCTGAACTATTTGAATAATCCAAATTACAATAAAACAGATTGGGATTACTGTAAAATGCAACACATTCTTTCTTTTGTACATCATCAAATATGTTTTGTTTCTCTTGATTTAGATTTTTTTGTTTTATTTTTAAGTAATTTGGTTTCAAGTGTGAAATTTCTTTTAGTGATTTTTGAGTTAAAATTCTGATTTTTATAGTTTCAGTTCATATAAATTTGATAAAATACAAAAGCAAAAAATAAAATTAAAACCGACCTTTTAATCGGATCTGCCCACCCCAAACCAAAATCATATCCTCAAGTTGCTTGTTCACTACAACAAAACATCCATAAAACTCACGGATTTTCCCACAGATTTTTATGCTTGATTACTTCCAATTTTTATGTTTTCACTTTTCATAGTCTGGTTAAAGCACTTTTTCAACTTTAGATATTCTTTTATGTTGTTGTAAATAGATGTTCTCTTTTATCGTGAAGGACTTTTTTGGATTTTCTGATTTTTTTTTCATAGACTAACAATTAATGAACGTAAATTTGGCCATTCTCATTGATCGGTTTCCCTTTTTCATGCAAAGACAGAATCTTAACTCGAATCATATTAAACGTACGAATAAAGGAGAATCTCTGAATCTTATGTTGAAACTGCTCACTATGTACCATGTGTCTAAAAGATTTTATCTTACTTTCCATCTGTTGCTATGTTTCATCCGAAGCCAAAAATTGCCCATCACTTAACACGAATCCTTCTCCTTCTATTCCTCTGTCTCCCCCAAATGTCAATCTCTATCATCTTTCCATCTTTCCTTAACTATAAACTTCTAACAACAAATTAAAACATGAGCACCACCAGAATAAGTCATGAGATTCTCACAGATCTTGATATTAATTGTGTCACTTCTGTCATGTTCTTCTTTGATATGTTCAGTGATGGCATGTGATTTTAGACAAGATGTTGACATTGTATGGGGAGGCGACAAAGTGAAGATACTCGAAAACGGCCAAGCCATTACATTATCACTTGACAAATCTTCAGGATCTGGTTTTCAGTCTAAAGATAAGTTCTTATTCGGTAAGATCTCTATGGAGCTCAAGCTCGTACCTGGAAACTCTGCTGGTACCGTCACATCTTACTATGTAAGAATCTTTAAAACCCATGATCCTTTGGCTTAAATCAATGTTTGGTCTGATAATATAGAAAATGCGTGTATGTCACGTTAGGTAGCGTCTAGTGGAGCGATGTGGGATGAGATAGACTTCGAATTCTTGGGGAATCTGAGTGGTGATCCTTATACAGTCCACACGAATGTGATCACACAAGGCAAAGGTGATAGAGAACAACAGTTTCGTCTCTGGTTCGATCCGACTCTTGATTTTCACACTTATTCCATCCTCTGGAACCCTAAAACCATAATGTAAAATCCAAATATCTAATCTTGCACATCTCTTTGTATAACATTAAAAAGGAACTCTGTATCATGACTCACAAGAATTTCTTGACAGATTCTATGTGGATAGTACACCGATAAGGGAATTCAAGAACATGAAGACGATGAACGTATCTTATCCTGAGAAACAAGTAATGAGAGTTCACTCAAGCTTATGGAATGCAGATGATTGGGCTACAAGAGGAGGGCTCGTGAAGACTGATTGGTCCAAAGCGCCTTTCACCGCTTATTACAGGAACTATGAAGTTCAAGACTGTGTTTGGTCACTCCGTGACTCAAATGTATCTTGCGGTGGTGATGGCTCGAGCTCATGGCTCAAAGAAGGAATTGATGAAAATAGCATGAAGAGGCTTAAGTGGGTCCAAAACAATTTTATGATCTACGATTATTGCAATGATCCTAAGAGATTTCGTCTTGAATTGGCTAGTGAATGTGTTGCTATGATTTAAAAGTATTGGTATAAAAAAAGTTATAACAAATATGAGATCCTAAAAGATGGTCTGGTAATAGTCTAACATGAATGTGAAACTATTTTGACAAAGCAACTTAGTAATTATTTTATTCTATTTTACATCTAGAAGACAATTCAATTTTATGATAAAACATATATATTCGGTCATTTTGTGATTAGAAATATTATACTGTGATCTGAGGGATTTATGAAATTGCCTTGTGACCTCTGGATTTTGCCATGCGTTTGTGACGTGTAATTTTACTAGAACTTTTGCCATATAACTCTAAGACATAATAAGAATCCGTCAAATATAACAACACTAAGACCACCAACGAACCTTCATATATGAATTATAAAATTCATATTTTTAACCACACGAACCTCAGTCTTACCAAGTGGTAATTGGTAAAGAACAATACAAGACACAAGCGTGAAGAAGGCAGCACACATCACAAAAGCTTACTTATATAATAAACATAGGTAGAGCTCAAAGAAGGGACTGAAATTAAGGAGCATTGTTAAGCAATTGGATTAGTGGGATGAAGCCAGAAAGAGGCATCAACCGACGAGGGTAGATTTGAGGGATTGAAGGGACGGTTACCTAAAGAAAGTTTTTTACAACCAAGTTCTGGGCCAATGTAATAGATGGAGTTAGGCATGAGTCCTGGGTACATGCGTGCCGAGACACAAAAGGCTTCACTCTTGCCAAGGAAGATGCAGAGATCTCCGATATTTTCCGTGTAACAAAAGTCTATACTCTTCCCATCTTCCTTAAACACCATGAACCGCTTTGTAACGCTGTGGATCATTTCATATTCCTCATCTTTGTCCTCTTTGTGATTGTAGGGAGAGCGAATGCACTGTGTGTACCACTTGATGAAGAAAAGTTCACCAGAAGGAGATTCCACTAAGTGCTTGGTCATGAAACATTTATCAAGTACCTCCCACTCTGCCTCTGGAATCTTAGGAAGGTTTCCAAGGCGCAGTTCTTGATACTTGAGCTTATTGTTTATGATATCCAACGCACCCATGTAAAGACCCTTGATACTAGTAAAGTAAAAGGTTTTGTCTCTCTTGGAATAAATAAGATCAGAAGCTGGTAAAACAGAGTGAGCAGTCTCCATGTGAGTCCACTTACAGTCCCAACGAGGCCTACACACACTTATCTTATCCTCACAAAACTTTGCAACCACAGTAAAGTCGTTTCGGAAAGGATCAGAGCAAGAGAGGGAGATTTCCGTAGCATGTCTCGAGGGTTTAAACTCTAGCGGAGGCAATGATATAACTCTTGGAGGTGAAACCCATGGTTTGTAAAGATCCGTGAGCTTTACGTAATGGTGCTTCATATCTACAGAAGCAACCCAACCTTGTGAAGCTCCCACAGGAGTGTACCCATTGAGCTCCTTAGGGACCGTCTTCTCTCTGCTATACACTATATCTCCCGTCGTCGGGTCGAACAATCTGTGCTTCATGATTTTACCCTCCGGAGAGTCTCGCAACTTCTTACCACCCAAAAGCAAACATGGGGACTGAGGCAGTGAATAGAAGAAGCGAGCATTGTTGACCCTGCAAGTCTGCTTAAAAGAGAAAACTCAATACGCAGAATCAATCAAGAAAGTAAGATATGCATGGAAGACGAGTGAGTATCTTACAGAGAGTTTCGAGATTCGGTTCAAAAACAGAGCCATTGTCTTTCGGAAGATCCAAAGAAAACCCTAATTTTCTCTGTTTCTCTCCTAAAACGACCATAGACAGTTTTTGGCATATTGTAAATTTTTGATAAATTGATTATCTTCCATTTCCATTAATTACTAACTCGACGATGCAACATTGCAGAAATCTTTTATGTCGAGTTTCCTTTTCCCCATCGTACATTGTATTTAGTAGATCAATACTGCCAAAAATAACTTAAAAATATGACACATATTTTTTTTTATTATTCATTTAACTTTTCCATTAAATTATTTCTATTTTCATGAACATAATTACCAATTATATTTAATTGTGTCCATAATTTATTCTTAGCACATCTAATATATGTAGTACAAACAATATTTTTAAAAGCTGTAAAAACTTAATGAATTGATTTTGATTGGTAAAACATAACAAAATCAAAATTTTAAAACGTAAAAATAGTGGTATATTTATTCATCGCCATTGTTACAAAACAAATAAAAAAAAAGATGCGATTAAAATATTTTTTAACTGGTCCATTTATAGGTTGTCCGATTTATATTTTTTGTTTGTCAACAACCTACACAAAAATTAACAAATATATACCATGATTTCCCGTGCAGAAAATCCTAATAGTTCATGACTTAAGATATTTTTTCCTTATAATTTTTTACTACACAAATTTTATACATAATATTTCACCTAGGAAATATTATTAGTATAGATTATGTATAAAATAAATCTAAAATAAAAAATTCCTTACAATATAGGGAAAACTAGGTGTATATTGATTTTTTATGCTAAAATTAGGTGACACCAAATATTTAGTTTCCACAGAAAGAGAATTTCAAAAGTGAACAATTATACCCTTGCCACATCATTCCTTTTTATTTCTTTTATGTTTTTTGGTTTTGTTAGGATGAATAAATTCAAGTTTCTTTCTTCAATTTTTATTAAAAAAAGCAAAAGTAGTTCTCACCTCCAGAAAATACAAACTCTGCAAACAAATGAGATGTCGCCGTGTGTGAAGGGAGACAAAAGAGCTGAACTGAGAAAAGTGACAAAACCAAAATTCTCCAAATGTAGTCAACAATAATGTGGACGGCTACATAATTAACTTTGTACACCATTATAGTTGCCAACGTAGTTAACATGGTTCATTAANAGCTGTGCTCTTGCGGTTAATACAAAGGGTAAACTTTTGTGTATCAATAATCGTTTTAATTTTGAGCTTAAGAAATACATAATTGACTTTTATATAGCATTATGATTATGTCTTTATATGAACTCGTCTATGGACAGAAATAGTAACTACATAAGCAAGGGAGTATGAAACATACATTCCTGCCTATATAGTCAGTTATATAAACAACAATATAGACAACTACATTACAAACTATATATCAGGTTGCATTGTTGACAACTCTCACTTGTGATTGAGCGTTCTTATCAATCGTAGCATCCGCAGTTTTACCAACAAGTTTCACTGTGGTGTGCTTTCCCTGGCATAAATAGACAAGTGATGCATATAGATTTAATCATATATATTTACGCATGTATAGTTACCTATTTTTCTTTTTCTTTTTTTTCGAGAAATATTATATGAGTTCATTCATTTTGTATATGTTAGTTTGTTACGAATATATATATATATATATATTTATCCTTTTTAATTAATAATTTTTAAAAAATCTATATATTTATGAACAAATCAAATATCCGCAAATAAAAATATCCGTATTTTCTTAAAAGAAAATAAAATCAAATAAAAAAGTTTAATATCCAGCAAAAATAAATCAAATACAAATACTAGTATTTCCAGTATATCCTATTCGTGCCACACCTAATTACAGTATTCTAAGATAATAATCCTTAGTTTTTTTTCTCTGAATGATAATATATTGAATAAAGGGAAACAATATGGCTCAAAGGCATAAACTACAAAGAATGGCCCATCAATGAGATGAAGCAATTGGAAAACCAGGGATGCTCGGAAATGATAACAGAGCAAAACATGACCAAAATAAACATGGTAAGAGATAAAGAAATCAACTCAGTAAATAATCTTCACATCCTTGGAGAAGGTTTTTCAGAATGAATGAGTCCACGTACCCATGAAGGACCGCCATCGTCTACATACAAATTGAGCCTAAGGTCGTCCACAACGCTCTTGGCGATTGTAATAGCAACTTTGTTGGTAATTGCAGGTTCGAATATGATATCACAGTCACTATGTTGTGAGGAAATAGCCAGTAAAGGCCTTAGGAAACCATGAAGAGCTGGCCATTTGGCCGGTTCATTGATGGCTTTGAGAATGTCTTGGTGAGAGAACGCGAAGGAGACTCGCCTCTTATGTAAACTATTCATATTCTCGATTGCCCACTCCCAACATTTAAACTTAGCCTCAGTCTTAGTAAGAACTTGTGTGTACGTCCGTCGGCTATGAAGAAGAGGGTTTACAAATTCATCCCGTAAGATCCACGCAACACCCACCAATTGTTTGTGTTTCGACCACACCATCCCTATATTGCACTTTAACCACCCTGTATTCGGCGGTTTCCATTGTTTTGGTTGCATAACTTCATGAACTGGGCTGTTAATCGGCTGACTTAATGACCATTGACGAGCATCATCATAAGCTTTCTCCACAGTCTCCAAGGGAAAGAAATATAAACCTTCGAATAACTTCTTACTGCCACTTTTCCAAAGAAACCAAAGCACTCAGGGTATAACCAAACGAATTTCGTCAGGGATGGTATTCAACTTAGAAGTCTCCAGTAAGTACGCCATGTTCGAGTAAATAGAATCTCCAAAACCGAGTTCAGGAGAGGGGACATTCGACACCGCCCAAGTTTGGCGTGCCACAGGACACAAGAATAGGATATGGTTGATTAATTTGGATTCTTCATGACAAAAGTAACAACTAGCCCCTGATTGTATCCCTCTGGTTTGCAGCTTATCCGAGACAGGCAAGTCTCCTTTCAAAATCTTCCACAAGAATAACCGAATCTTTGGTACTGTTTTTACTTTCCAGACCAATGCGTATTGATATGCTCAAATTTACCCTAAGAGCTAACTGTAAGAGTACAGTTAATTAGCTGCANATTTAAGTATTAAAATCTTACTAAGCAGATTAAATAAATGTGACTAATGTAAACTATTAATTAAAATTCAGAGAGTGGGTTTTTAAATTCAATAAGACAAAACCTAGGCTATGGGTAATTCTTTGGGGAAATCTGAATTCATAGGTAAGATATTAATTAGAGGATAATTAAGAACT
>OVAP01002248.1:0-18221 GCA_900406295.1 Aurinia saxatilis
TCGACACAAAGCCCATTTGTTGATCGGCACAACTCTTTGTGTCGATCGACATCTTCTCTTTTCCATCAATAAACTTTCCAGTCACTTAGGTGTGTGACCCTATAGGATCATGTGATGCTGGCAATGAGTTCTCATAACTCATAAATCATGAGCGGCTTCTAGCAAAGCNTTCGTCACCGCGAGAGATACTCGGCTGCTTCCCGTGCTGGTTCGAACGTAAGTAGCCTTACTCTCGTTCCATATAAGTTTTTATGCTCATGTCCTGATGTTGATTCTTGTTTTGCAGTTCATTGCTCAAATGAACCATGTGATGCTCATTTACGAGGCTGATTTTGTGGAGTTGTCGAAGGAGAATGGCAAGCTTAGGGGAGTCCAAGCGTCTCATGAGAAGGACATGTCTCTTCTGGTTAACAAGATTGCGGGACTCGAGACCAAGGCACAAGAGTGGGAGACCAGGCCAAGGTTGAGGAGAAGCGTGCCCTTAAGAACAAGAAGAAGGTGACCTCGGAGGAGCTAGCGTCGTCGAAGCTTAGGGATGCTGTTAGCGAGTATTGTCTTCTTGCAGAGAAGGCTCGTGCCAAGGTGAATAGGCTCAAGGAGGAGCTCTCCGAGAGGATGAGTCAGCTTTGTCAGGTTTGTGTTTGCTTGATCCTCCGAATACTTTAAGTTTTTTGCTGAGAAATGTTAATCATTTGTGATTCTTTGATGTAGGCGGAGAACTCGTACCAGATGGTCAAGTCATTGCAAGGAGAGACTCCGCCCACTCTTGCCAGGTTGGAGGGTGACATGCTCATGACTTGTTCGACCTATGCCGGTGTTGATGCCGAGTACGATAACTTTGTCAACGAGTTAATCGAAGATATGTCTGAATTATGCAAGCCATTTGGTGCGGAGCCGTGTGAAGAGCCGGCGTTGGTCGAGGTTCTGGTAGCTGATAATGCATCGGATGAGGAGATTCCGGAGTAGGTCGTTGGAATTCATTTCTTCTCTTTATGTTTAAGGACTTTAACTTTGGCGGATGTCGCCTTTTGAAATTTAATTCAATCGAGTATGATAACTCATTATTTTGTGTGCCTGGATGGCTTTGTTCACTATCGAAAATTTGAACTTGTTGCATTGCCGTTGTGGCTTCGAGATGCTTTGGAGCATAGTAGCTCCTTATATAACATGGCTGATTTTGCATCTATGTGTAGATCACGAATTTCTTTGCTAGGTAGCATGTTTAAACGGTCGATTCGACTAGTGGACCAACGAGATGTTTTTATAGGTTTTTAGGATTCGAGTCTATCGAATATCGTCTCCGAGTCTAAGTTTCTGCGTGCCTGGTTATGCATAGCAAGTGACTTCGGAGGTTTTGCTCGTGAAATGTCTCGCGACATTGTTGTTGGAGGATGATTTGGTTTGAATGATTCGTTGATCATTCGATGAGTGGACCAATGAGATGACTGGTAAATGTGTAAGAACAAAAGTTTGCGATTGTGCGTTGGAGTATTGCTTGCATAGTTATGCTTGATACTTGATGGATTTTTGCTCTTAAGACCAGCGCATTAGCTTGGGTTTCGATGGGTCACTTGATCAACCCGATCGTGCTTTTTACGGATAAAATGCATAACTATCCCACCTTGCGACGTTGCGTCAAGGATGTGCCCGTGAGATGTCGATGACCAGTGTTCAGTTAAACTGGGTTTTCAAGACAAGATGTTTCTTCCAGACCCTCACTCTTTCTCTAGCAAGAATCCTTCCGATAAACAGGTCATTGCACGCTTTACCATGAGAGGTGTAGACATTCATGGGTGTTTACATTGTTGGAGCCAGCAACAATGGTGGCGTTTTGATACGCCTGTAAGTGTAAGAACTTTTGAGTGAGCTGTGACAAGGTCTTTAGCTCCACAGTATCTCGACGATATTTTGCGTTTTAGGAGCTCCCAAATGGGACTATGTTGAGATAGCAATGATCATAATAAGGTCTTGGTGCCCATTCTCTCCCCGTTGAAAGAGACTCGACACCAAGGCCTTACCATGACTGTGGCAGCGTGTATCGTTGACACAAAGGTGTTAATGAAATGTGATATGACTCATGGGTGTGTCACAAGTTGCAGGAAATGCTCGAAATAATGTAAGGTATTACGAACTCAAAGTTAAAAATCGAAATATTTAAAAATCGTAATGTTGTTTGATACCTGGATAGTGATGTTTGGTGTTGTCCGTCCGATAAACTGTTGTTGAAAAAGTTTTCGCTGGCGTGAAAAATGGAGTGGGGATATAGGAGTATACCCACCTACTATCCCCTTTTTTTTATCGGAGGGGTCAACTGAACTCATCACAAGGATGAGCTGCCTGCGTACCCTCGTAAAGGATCAAGTCGACTCGTAGTTCATTGTCATTGCTTAGGTTGGAATAAGCGTCAGATTGAGGCTGGATGTACGAGCTTGGAGTGTCGGATGTCTCAGGTAGATCTTCCATCGTATGCCTCCTGGCTGGTTTCTCGTCCATGTCGTCGCTCCGATTCGGCTTGCAGCATTAGTATTCTGGTAACAGGCATATACGTGACTCCTTTTGGCTTCCCCATATGGTTCTGATTCCGGAGGGTGTTGGAAACTTCGGTATGTTGATGGTACTGCCAGCATTGAGCTTAGCCAAGGTGTTCCGAGGATTGCACTGTAGATTGTTGGATGGTCGGCCACCGAGAATTTGACTATCTTTGTGACGCCTCCAGCTTGAACTGGAAGGTTGACTATGCTGATATTCATTGTGGTCTGTCCGGAAAATCCAGTGAGTAGTCGAGGGGCTATGGTGATGTCCGCGGGATCGACTTTCATGTGACGTAAGGTGTAGCGGAAGATAACATCCACAGAGCTTCCTGTGTCAATCAGGATCCTGGCTGTGTCGGAGTCATTGATGTTGAGCTTGATGACAAGAGGATCATTGTGAGGATGATCAATTCCTTTGGCATCCTTTTCAGGGAAGGAAATGGTGCACTTCGGATGTCTGGGCGTGTACATCTGGAAGGATGCCGCGACTGCTTTCCGCTGAAACACCTTGATGGATGAGATGGTATCGAGACAATACTGCGAACCACCCATGATTATATTGATTCTCTGGCGTGAACCATCATTGTGATCCTCATCATCGGACCTGTTCCGCTTGTTCTGCTCATCCGCTTGGTGTTGTTCTTTTGGAGTATCTTCACCTGCATCACGAATAAAGTCTTTGAGGTGGACGGTATTACCGAGATGTCCTGCGAGAAGTTTTCTGGTGAGTTCCGCGCCCAAAGTTCTGGAGTTTTTGTGTTGAATGGCCTTTGGCTTGGTGAAGATCGCATAATGCATTCTCGTCGTAGCCTGTGCGACTTCTTGTCCATCCTTCCGAACGTCCGTGTCCGCGTCTTAAGCCTCGACCACCGCTACGTCCAACATTCCTTAAAGCTCCTTGCTCGCTGCTCTCTCCGTTGTTGATACGGTAGTTGTGCGAGCCGGGACCTTCGTGATGGATGTATTTGGATGCTGAAGGAGGCTTCCTCGTGCTTTGTTGAACGGTAGGCTGTTAAGAAGACCACGGAACGCGAGCTGTGCATGCTTGGCTCGAAGGATTTGCATCTCTTCTTCATTCATGATGTATGAGTTAGCGAGATGCAGCGCATCTTGAATGGTCGATGGAGTTCGATAAGCTAGTTCCTTCCTGAATTCCGATTTGTACCACAAGCCCTGCTTGAGAGCATAAAGTGCTGCCTGGTCGCTCATGCCTTCGACCTGCAAGATTAAGGTTTTGAACTTGGTGATGTAAGTTCAGAGAGAGTCCGTCGGACCTTGAGAGATTGACCGTAAGTCAGCATCAGTTGTCTTCTGCCCCATGAAGATGGAGTAATTCTTGAGGAAGGTCATGGTGAGTTCTCGGAAGCTGTTGATGGAGTTTCTCGGTAGTCGAGATAATCATTGTAGAGCTGGTCCATTGAGATTCTCGACGAAGAGGAGACAAAAACCTGCGTCTTCGTGTCCCCTTGGGAACTTGGCCCTGTTCATGGCGATCCGTAGGGATGTTAAGTGCTCCCTTGGATCATTCGTCCCATCGTAGTGTGGGATCCTGAATTTTTTGGGATCGGGGATGCGAGCTTCTGTGATCCTCCGAGTGAAGGGAGTCATTTGTGATTCTTCGAGAACACGGTCGATTTCTGGTGTGCGGCTAGTTGCCTTGTGGATCTGCGATCGCACTTCTTGGAGGGTAGCCTCTGTTCTGCGGAGGGATGCTCTGAGTTGGAGAATCTCCTCCTTGTGTTCTCCGAGTTGATCAGCATCGGAGTACTCTTCAAAGACTTCTTCGCCTTGATCTTCTGACTATTCTGTATGCTCAGGTTGTTGAGTGTCCAGAGGTAGACTTTTCTTCTCTCTCGCGACCATCTTCGATGTGAGATTGCCTGTTGATCACCGGAGTGTCCTTGGTGAGGTCGATTGTTCTCTCCGATCCTTGTGTTTGCTCCGTTTGGCTGATAGGGTTCCTATGAACGGTCTGCCTTGTGGGATCAAGAGGTGGTAATCCGAAGAGCCTTCTCGAAGCTTTCCGAGGTTGGTTTTGGATAGAGAGTTTTTTCAACCTATCCGCAATGGATTGGTTGATTTTGTCCTGCTTCACGGAGCATGTGAGCAGGTCGTTGAGCAAGGTGTTAACTTCTGCGAAGCCAGTTTGAGGATTGATGATTTTGTATCCTCCTCCGTTGAGCGGAGTCTGCATGGTCGGACCGTCTGGATGGCTTCCGTTATTGACTCCTCCGTTTGGCTGTGGAGTCACCATGGATCCGATCGGGATAAATTGCTGGGTAGTTTGCTCTTCCCCTGCCATGTTCGTCATATGTTACAAGTGATTCTTCATGTTGAACAGTCGATGATTCCCCACAGTCGGCGCCGAATTGTGTGTACCGAAATTCACACAACCACAAACTTGTCTAACAAAAATATTAAGGGATCGTCGAATTTTTTAATGTGTGAACCACTTGTGAATACAAAAGCAAAGAAAGCATACGAACTAAGAACGGAAGGCAAAGACAAAGGTAGAAAGCTAGGTTTTTATTGATAGTATACTAAGGTCTCTTGCAACCACGAAATTTAGGGTGCAAGAGCTCTGAAATGTTGAAAAGATACATTATGAGCTAGGACTAGCAATCTATTTATACTCTTAGCTAAACCTTCATACGACCATGGGCTTTTTCTTCTCGTTTCGGGCCACCTCTCCTTTCTCTGTCGACAAAATCTCAGATAGTTTCCTTCTCTCCGATATACTTCGATATGCCTTCCTTTTCTCCGATATTCTTCGAGATAACTTCCATTCTTCCGAGGAGCTCCTAGAAGACTTCCTTTTCGTGGAGATACAAAGGAAAATTTCCATTTCCGTAAGATTATGTCCGAACCTTGTAGTATGTCGGTTTACGAAAGGCTTCGCTTGGTCCAAAATGCGGTGGTCGGCCCGTTAAGGAAGTGTTAGGCTGTTTAGCTTGTCCAGAGTGTTGTTAGACTCGTAAGTCGCAAGTGTTCGGATGGTTACCTCGTTAAAAACCTTAGCAAGGAAACCACTTGGGAGAAAACCTTACCAAGGGAAAACGAGTGTAACCATGTTGATCATTGTGGATATGTGATAATATGTTCATCATGGATCATTAGTTCTCGATGGAACTTAGTTATTTACTTTGCTAGGATCCACGGAAAGGAGATGATACGCATCCTAAGTCATTTCGACTTGTCGTGATCACGGATGGCACCAAAATTGTGATCCGCGACCCGTGCGTGTTCCACGGGTTGCGGAACTTCGCGGAGTAATGTTCCGTGACCTGTGCATGTTCCTCGGGTTGCGGGATTTTGCGGAGGATGTGTTTTGCGACCCGTGCATGTTCCACGGGTCGCGGAACTTTGCGAAGCCATGATCCGCGACCCGTGTGCGTTCCACGGGCTGCGGAACTTCACTAAAGCCACAATCCGCGATCCGTGCACGTTCACGTGTCGCGGAATTGGAGTTGAGACGAGTCACGACCCGTGACTCGTGAGGGTTGCAGATTTGACATCCTACGAAGGGACGCGAATCGTGGCTTGTACACAGGTCGTGAGTTTCTTCCGTTTTGTCGCTTCATCGAGACTTGTCTTCTTAATGGCTTTGTTACATGTTCGTATGATCGAATGATCAAATCTTTTTGAGAACTGACTTCTCGATACCTAAATTTCATGTTCATATGATCAAAAGAAAATTTTTGAGGAAATTTAGCTCTCGGAAGGTTTTAGTTTGCTATAGGCGACCCGTGAAGCTTCACGGGTCGCGGATCATGTGAAGCATGATGAAACGCGACCCATACATGTTCACAGGTCGCGGTTCGATGCTCTCATGTTGAGAGGTGACCCGTAGAGTCATTTTCAGCCTCCAAAAACAGTTTCGGACTCCAAAAACAGTTTCGGCCTCCTAAAACAGTTTCATATGAAATCGAAGCTTTGTTTATCCGATTTCTCGTTTGAAAGATCAAGTTATCGAATGGCCAAGTCTTCTGATAGTGATCGTAAGAATGTTGGTTATGATTGCTCTATGGTCACGAGCAATCTATCCTTGCAATGCCTTAGTGTTTGGATCAGTAGCAAGTCGTAGTTGATTCTCGTATGTTGCGGGAAACACTTAACCGTTTAATGCTATCAATCTGCGTGGGTGGATCCGACCCCCACAGTCTATGAGAAGAATTGACGGAGAAAGAAGGAGTGAATCTAAGGAGGAAAGAAGCAGAAGGTAATCTGATCGGAAGCAAGAGAAGATTCTCGACCCGACGACCCACTCGTAACCGAACTCGTCAATGGATCCTCGCCAGCCTCCACTAGATCAGACAAAATCTTTGCGGTTTTGTCTAGATCTCTGCGAACGTCTCTTCCTCCATGTCTTTTTTGCTCCCTTACGACGTCGATCCATCACCGGTAGATTTCGCCATGTGAGATCTCCTCTTTTTCCTCTTCTGTCGGCAAAGAAAGAGAGAAAGAGTGAAGGAATTTTTTTTTCTCTTTTGGTTTTCTAGAAAATTAGACCACCACTCACTAACTCACACATGAGAGTTCTAAACCCCTCCCAAAAGTTCTATAACAAGGGCAGATTCTTAATTTTTTATTTCTGAATAACAATTTTTATTTATTTTCTTAATATCATTAAAAATTAGAGCCCCATCTTAAAATCACCGTTGGAGGTGCTCTTAGTTTGAATTACAACTGGTTACAAATTACAAGAATCAAACAATATGATACATGTTTGGACTTTTCTATTTTCAAGCACCAAATAGAGATATTAATCTGATTTTTGAATATGGATATATATTATTTATGCTTGATTATTTAAACAAAATAAAACATAAAGTGATATATCAATGACAACATAGTTGAAATTATGTTCAAAAAATTTCTAAAAGGATTAGTACTATCTTCTCTCTTTTTTTTGTCAACAATAATCATGCATTAGGTTGGGCTCGAACCCATGTTGTGACACAATGAAGACACTAGCACAACCACTAGACTACAAATCTTGGTCAACATTATGATGTGATCCTCCCAAGGAAAGGCACTCTGAAGTTGAGAAAGGGATAGTCCTTGCTGCAATGAATCCGTGAAGATCCACTGACAAGGGATGTAGAACGAATGGTCGCACAGAAGTTGCGGAAGGCTTCTGATTTACCGGGTGATCTCTTGGATATGACGCACCAAGACAGATTGATGACTCCTTGGATATGACACACCAAGACGAGCCAAGCTGATCAATGGATACTACACACCATGATCACATCAATGGATATTACACACCATCGACAAAGAGAAAGAATAGAATCACTAAGGTTCCAAAAATATTTATCAAAGACTTATCTTTTTATTAATGAAAATGGGCTCTATAAATAGAGAAAATACATCAATAAACGTCCACATAAATAGCTCAACATGCAGAGCATCTAGGAAAATGAAATTTAACTCTCAATTGCATGGAAGAGAGAAGAATATACATAATTAAATGCACTGTTTTACTATGGACAAATATTGATATTCCTTTATTGGTTTTTGGGCTGTAACCAATTTCCTGGCCTTCTATGGTGGATTATGATTCTAGAATAGGCCGGTGTGTAGCTTGATTCATTCTGGTTTGGTCGGAATCATCCAATACATGCACACAGCTCTGAAACGGCTACACTGGAAATCACCTGACTTGTAAATTGCATATCTCATTGATTTCAACTTCTTTTTATATGATTGTCCTTGGAGATGTCTGTAAATGAGTTGAGAATATTCTCCAATTGGTTTCATGCTTTTAATTGTCATGGTTCAGAAGATATGCCTCAAACAGTGAGCATATGTCCATGTGGGTCTGATTGGAATTGTGCACCGGTTTAATTGAGCTCTGGTTCAACTACTCGTTTGATGTCTTCTTCAAAAATATCTTTGCTACTTCTCATAATCATATCATACTCCTCCTCTTGAAAAAAAATTTGACCTCAAATCTTGTTACAAAACGTTTTTTTTTTTTTTAATAGAAGAGAAAACAGAATTATGGAAGATGAGAAGATGAACGGGTTAAAGAAGATGAAAAGATCAGAAATGATAGAAATAGAATACACAACTTTCAGAGTGTGCTCTGATACAAAATAATGTGATCTTCCCAAGGAAAGGTACTCTGAAGTTGAGAAAGGGATAGTCCTTGCTGCAATGAACCCGTGAATATCCACTGACAAGGGATGTGGAACGAATGGTCGCACAAAAGTTGCGGAAGGCTTCTGATTTACCGTGTGATCCCTTGGATATGGCGCACCAAGACGGATCGATGACTCCTTGGATATGACACACCGAGATGAGCCAAGCTGATCAATGGATATTACACACCATGATCACATCAATGGATATTACGCAAGGTATCAGAGCTGCACCACTGACCTCGGTGATAAAAAAGAATGTGGAATTCAAAAGGGGTCAAGCTTAAGAAGACGCATTCAACAAGCTGAAAGATAGCCTCACACATGCGCTTGTTTTGGTACTTCCCAACTTTGATAAAACTTTTGAGATTGAATGTGATGCTTCTGGTACAGGCATAGGAGCTGTCCTAACTCAAGGAGGAAAACCAGTGGCATACTTTAGTGAGAAACTTAGTGGAGCTTCCCTCAACTACCCAACCTATGATAAGGAACTCTATGCGTTGGTAAGGTCTCTTGAAACTTGGCAACATTATCTTTAGTCAAGCGAATTTGTTATTCATACAGATCATGAGACGCTCAAGCATCTAAGAGGACAAACAAATCTTAAGAAAAGACATGCGAAGTGGCTTGAGTTCGTGGAGACTTTTCCTTATGTGATCAAATACAAGAAGGGTAAGGAAAACATTGTGGCTGATGCTTTATCAAGGAGACATGCTCTTATCAGCACAATGGAGGCTAAGATTATGGGATTTGAACACATCAAGACATTGTATAAGACTGATCCAGACTTTCAAGAGGTGTTCAAGGAGACCAACAAAGCCGTTCGAGCATTTTATCAGCGAAATGGATTCTTATTCAAGGATAAAAGGCTGTGCATTCCACAAGGGTCTATGAGAGAGATGCTAATCGGAGAAGCACATGGAGGAGGACTCATGGGGCATTTCGGCCAAGACAAAACTTTGAGTGTCCTTATGGAGCATTTCTTTTGGCCTCGCTTGAAAGGGATGTGGAGAGATTCTGTGCCAAGTGTATCACTTGCTTAAAGGCAAAATCCAGGTCACATCCACATGGTTTATATATGCCTTTACCTATTCCTAACCTACCTTGGGTAGACATCTCTATGGATTTTTTTCTGGGTGTGCCAAAGATCAACAACAAGGACTCCATCTTTGTAGTGGTAGAAATGTTCTCCAAGATGACTCATTTCATACCATGTAACAAGACCAATGACGCTACTCAAACTGTTGACCTCTTTTTTTCTTTTACAAAGAAGTAGTGCATTTACATGGAGTGCCTAAGACAATAGTTTCAGACCGTGATACCAAATTTCTAAGTCATTTATGGAAAACTTTGTGGAAAAAGTTGGGAACCAAACTGCTCTTCTCAACCATTTGTCATCCACAAACCGACGGTCAAACTGAGGTAGTAAATCGGACTCTTTCAACCTTGTTGAGAGCCACGGTTGGTAAGAATTTGAAAAATTGGTTATCTTACATTGAATTTTATTATAACCATGCCAAGCATTCTGCTTCCAAATATTCTCCTTTTGAAGTTGTTTATGGATTTAACCCTATCACCCCACTAGATCTTTTACCTTTGCCTCAAGATGTTTATTGTAGTGAAGGTGAAACACGAGCAGATTTTGTAAAGAAGCTTCATCAAAAGGTTAAAGAGAATCTGGAGAAGAAGACTGAAAAGTACAAGCAACAAGCTGACTAGACATACTTTTTGCACCCATTTTTAAAAAAAATGTTTTATCGAGTCAAAAGTGTTTTATTGAGTCAACTCAGGTCTGGAATAAGTACCTTACTCACAGCTGGATTTTGTGGCCTAGTGACCATCTTTATAAGACAGCCCCGACGCACTTGTTTTAGAAACTCCATACTCAAGCTTCTCCAGCATATCTCGGTTTGCACTTACTTTAATGAATCTGATTTCTGACTCTATTCTATTTGAACCTAAACCGGACTATAAATCTTTCTTGCTGGAGGTGTTAGACTAGGAAAACTAAATACATTCAGGACTTCTTATCCACTTTACCACTCTCTTGTTGATCTTGAATGGCCAACTCACTTTTAGTTGGTACCACACCCACAAACCTAACCTCTTTTCAAGCCTCATGCAGTCTCTTTTCTTTTCTTGTCTTATATGCAGTATGTGTAAAATGACCGGAGAGATGTGACCAACGCAATTTTCCAATCACTCGTGAAGACTGACGAAAAAGCATGCTACGATCTTAATATACACTTGGAGATTTAAAGAGAAGGTTTCAAGACTGAATTCCCTTGTAAAACTTCATCAAACCTAAGGTAAAATTCATGCCTTGCTGTATATGGTGAAAGCTTTTGAAAAAAAAAATAAAAAAAATAATCAAAGCTTTATGATCCGTACTTGTTTAGCAAAAAGGTCAGGGAAATCAGGGATCAAAGATGGAGAAATTTTGAAAACAATTAAAGGAGTCCGAGGATGTTCGAGAAGACATTTTAAATCCCTTAAAATAATCTAAGTCTGGGGGAGGAACGATCCGAGCTAAGAGGAGAGTGATTGGGGAGCTGTGTCATCAAGCGGTCCGATCTCTCTTGCTTTTTTGCAAACATATCGCATTTCTCTTGAGTACGGTAACCTCTAAACACATTAGCCCCACCTCTAAATATTAGCCTCCTCACATTACAAACCTAACATGTTTTATCTAGTTGATACTCTCCGGTAAGAAAGCACACGCAATAATTAAAGAATGTAGAGAGTCATATTTTGGTGCAGTTAGGGTATTTGCAGGTTAAGATTTTGTTGGGCCAGTTGCGAGAGTTGTGGCGGGAGGATGAGATGAGAGCTTTTGGGTAGGATTGTCGAGATGACCATCACGAAGTTGCAGCCTCTAAATTGTGGTACAAGTAAGCGAGTTCCTAACCTTTCAAACTTATTTTCCTTTCTTAGCATATTGTTTGTTCGAGTACAAACAAAATTAAGTCTAGGGGATTTGATAGGGCTGGTATTTTACCGCTTTTCGATATAGATTTTTGGTGTTTTCCATGACAAAACCAAAGGATTGCAAGATTAAAGTGATGATTTTCATTATTTTATATTTTCATGTGTCCTAACACGTAAAATACACCACTTAGAGTAAGAGATCCATAGCTTGATAGTAAAAGCTTTATTATTTATAGTTTAGTAGAATTTGATTTTCTGAACTTAATACCTATATTGATTGGTTGATCAGCCCATAGGTTCTCTTTCTGAAAAGACATATGTTAGAGTTAACTCGGATATCAATCAAACTAGACCGGCTAAGCTTGACCATTAGGATAGCCAGTTAATAGTGATTTCAACTATATAGCTTTAACTAGGATATTTACACAAGCCATTGCCCTGAATAATTCAAACTTTGACCCTCTGATGCATGGCCTGATTTCCTGGCGCCTGTAGAGTTTGATTAAACTCACATTTTATTTTGTTTTAGCATTTGCAGGCATCAATCGATCGAACACATTACCATCAATTGATCAAAAGACGCACCAATTGATCGATCAGTTCACACTGTCGATCGATCGCCACAAAAACCATTTCGTATTTGCTGCTTAACTCGAGGAAACTTGGACGTGCTACTGCGTACACTCTGCTCCATGTGGATACGATCCTTAAGTACTACTGCGAGACATGTGCGCTTTCAGGACCTATTTTGGGTGAAAAATAATTCCTCATCAACTATCTCCACCAACATTCCAATTTTTGGTCTTTTTATCTTCATATTTTTCCTTGATAAAAGCCCTAGATTGTTTTGGATGTAAACCAAGTATTGAGCATGACTTGGATCCAACCTGTTTCTTTTTAATGAATGAATGATTTTGTAGGTACTCCAATTGCGTTCACAACAAGATGATGAACTAGGTTGTCCTAATAATTTAAAAGCCAAAGTCGGAGGAGAGGATCTTGGGAACCATAGTTAGCCCAGCAATTCTTAAGTTCCATAGCCATTTGAAGGCATGATAATTCCTCAAAAGGACCCATCCTCATAGAGAATAATGCATACTCATCAAAAACCCGATTATTATCAGCATTGGGAAACAGCCTATAAAAACCTCTCATCCATCCACGAACTTAAAATCACATACCTTGGATTTAAACATTGAGCTATGCAATGTAAAGTAGTGTTATTTTTGACGAACTACTAAAATGTCATAAACGACACCATACAACAGGCTAACTTTAGATGTTAGACGCCTCTCTTTTTTGTAGACCTTAAAGTTTACTGCCATAGTCATGGAATCTCATTTCATATACAAAGTGTAGGCAAGGAATCATCTCATATATAGGTCTTGTGAAATTGATAATATAAGCCAATTTCTCCCACCAATCATCATTCAGAATTTTCTTCTTGACAACCTTGCTTTTCATGGGCCATCTTCTTTGTAAGTAGCCCACTCTTCATTTGTGGCTATGTCTTGAAGACCCCTTTTGATGAGCATAAATCTCTTAAGCATCACAATGGTTGAGGGAAAATGAATTTCAGCAACTGAGAGCAATTTCAGAGGGCTGACCTTACCAAAAATTGAAAGCCTCATGTTGTGGTTCATGATGAAGTTCTTTACTGCCATGGCATCTGCTCCAACAATTGTTATCCAACTACACTCATCATATGTTTTCTTATTCCCGCACATATTCTTTTGATACACAGAGTTTTAACCCTATAAACTATTGCGAGTGCACAACAGACGCGTTATAGTATTTATGAGTCGAATCCACGAAGACTAAATTGTTACACAACCAATTTGTGAGATTTTAAATCAATCTAAGACAAATCAATTAAAATAACTAGAAACTAATAATGAAAAACGATTTGAGATTAGGGTTTCATTCAATTATGACATGCATCAGGTTTTAAGAACTTCTTAAGAAGAATCCAATATGTGGCATAAATCCGACTGAGTGTCAATCGACACTACGAAGTTGTTGAGCAACTCATGTTGAGCAAGATATCCTAATTTAATTTCTTGTAAACTAAATCTTTTTGTAATTCCTAGAGAATTAAATTAGCAATGAGCACCGGTTCAATTGTTCACAAAATGCCTAGACCAAATCTCTTTGTGATTATTAAAACTCTGGAATATAATAATTAACCTAAGATCTAATCCATGGTGATTAATCAGTGAACTAGCATTAAACATGACCTAGATGAAAAACTAGTGGCATTTTCTTAAATTAGAATTATGACTGACAGTTCTTCATCAACCCTTGAAAACTCCTAAACCTAACAAAAGAATTTAATCTACTATATAAAAGAGAATGACACTTTCCATGGCAAGTACAAGTGGCTCACTGTGAGGAAGACACATGTCCTCATTTGACATTGATGATAATGTAATTAATTAATAACAATTAAATAAATTAACCAAAACATATTATATATATAGGAAATATATATGGTATATATAGGAATATATATATATATATATATAAATATTAATGATAGGAAATATATATATATATATATAAATATTTCCTACAATCCATAATTCATAACATTATTTTAAACCCACCTCCTTATGACTCTATAGTAATTTGACAATTCCTTTAAATAAAACTATAGTAATTTGGTTTTAAATATATACTTATTAACAACAATATGATATGACAATGTGACGTGACGAGAACCAAAACTCTACCCAAAATAATCCATGTAAAAATCACAAATAAATGTTTTATTTAAATAAAATTAAATATTTTGGCCTAACTAAAAATACAGTCGCTCGGAATAATAGTAGATGATAACCAATTAAGATGTTCAATTATTAAAAGAAAAATTCGTAGTGTATTCATGCTTGTAATGTGGTTTCCCGAGCCTACAACATGGCTTGGTCGTTTCAAATTTGGTTAGCTTTCTTTCATTTAAAAAATATGCTATGTTTTATAAGTTATAATTTTGTAATATTTAGGGATTGTCAAGTTTTATTTTTTGGGACATTAATATTGTTACTTGTGTGGATTAAATAATATGGACTTCTCACCTAATGGTTTAGAGTGTTTCAGACTCGCATGAGCCGCATCAGTCACCAACATTTTTGAGAATTTCTTCATGTCTCAGTTCTTAGAATAATGTTCATTTGGTACTACATATTCTTTAGATATATGCTTTGATTCTCGGTTATAGGAAAACAAGTTTCCCTCGATACATTTTTATTTTAGAAAAAAATTTAAAGCTAAAAAATCAAAAAGCGTTTTCCAAAAAATGTATTTTGATATTGCTTGTTTAATGAGAAAAATGGTATGCCACTGAGTGGATTGTATATGGTATAAATATTGACTCTTATTTTTTGTTTTCTATCTAGATAAATAATATTCGTGTAAGAAGATCCAGTGAGTTATCTAGCTATAAATATTGATATCTTCATAGCTTTGAAGAATTTAAACAAACAATGTGCCCATATGACATGTGTCGATCCACCATTTTACAAGATTGTTCTTTCTTATTGAGAGGATGAAGTATTGGCTATCATAGTCTTTTAAACCTAATTGATTTTCTCTGAGTTTGTTGGGTAAGATATCTGAGTGAAAATCATTAAGTATTTTGTTAAGTGAGAATGTGAATCCTTTCCTTCCATAATTAATTATGTTTTTATAAGAAAAAACCACACTCCCTAGCCGAGTATACTGGGTTTACTGATATATTGTGTTTTATGCATGTTTTCAACCTTGTTTTCTATCCTTTAAGTCTCATTTTATTGCATTTGTTGTTAGTTTGTTTTGCATTTGGTCACATTTTGCATTATAACTTGCATTTATGACTTTGTCTTGCATTCTTGCATTTTTATTGCATATTTGCATGATTTAGGTATTTTTGGAGCTATTTGGATGTGGTGAAGACTTGGATGGAGCTTGAAGACTAAGGGATGAGCAATTAAGCAAGGAATGAAGCAAGGAAGTGAAGAGCAGCCAGAGCGGACCACCTACCCGCTCCAGCTACACGGAGGATGAAAACATTTCTGCTTGCATCCAGAGCAGGTCCTGGTCCACTCCAGCGTCCGCTTTGGATGACAAATCCTGAATGTTGACGTTTTCTTATTTTTGTTGAATTCTCCGAATCTTATCTTTAAAAACCTTTTTTGTTGTCACTTTTAGCGGATAAGCTTTTTATTATCAAATACTATAAACTTTGTGATATTTTGGATTACTGTTTTTGAGATTTTAAGAAGTGATTTTGGTTTATCAAACTATTAATATCTTCTTTTAATCATGCTTAGTCTTATTTATTTAATTGTTTTTTTTCTTTGATTATGAATGAGTAGTCTTTTTATGGAACTTGAGTACTAGTAGGGATGGTTTATGGTTATTGAATGATGATCAAAGGTTGGGAACTTTGTTTTCTTAGATAATTTGTGGTCGTATTGCTAGTTTAGGCTTAATCCCTAAATTATATTGTAGGCTTGAATTGTACCCGTGAGGTGCTCGATAAAATGCTTGAAAGAGCAAATTATCTTGCTTTTCTTCTTTAGCCATTAGGAAATGATGCTAAAAGGATTAATGGTATAAGGAACTCGTTAGTAATGCCTGGAGATTAGTAATTTCACAATCTAGAGATTAGTAATTTCACAATCTGGAGATTAGTGAAGTTATTAATTAAATTAGTGATTAAGACCATGGGAATAGCTTAATCTATAGTTAGTGATTTCTTGCCTAGGATTGTTTCTAATTAGTACAAACTCTTTTAAATTGAACCAAGTGCTTTAGCACCTTCTAAGATAGCAAGATTATAATTGGGAAATTAATGAGTTTGTTAGATTATTTAGGTAATTAAGACCATGGGAATGGCTTAATCGTTGGTTTAGGTTCAAAATGCAAAAGACTAGGCATAGTCTAGAGTGAATCATCACTTTCATATCATTTAACCACCTTGATCATATTGCTAGGCTCACGAACCCTATTTCTGTTATTAATTTAATCGTTTGTTTACTCGCTTTATTCGCTTAATTGCCTTGTTTAATTGCTCTTGTTTGATTAGTTTACTTGTTTTAGTTATTGCTTGATCACCTAGTTATTTGTTTAATTATATCACTTACTTAATTGCATGTTTTAGATTTGAAATTGAAAAACCAAAAAACTCTTTTGATTGCTTTAGCTTAATTAGAATCTATTGTGCTTAACAAGTTAGTCATTCTCCCTTTGTAGATTCGATTCTCAAACTATAATATAACTACTCTAATGAGTTGTAGTTAGCAAAAGGTATTGATAGCTACAACAAAAATCTATAGCTAATCATTTATTCTCACGGTTATTCGTCCTTATATTTTCTCGATTGCCTTATGTGACAAACTTCGAACTCCAGCTCAGCCCATCATTTCCTGATAAAAGCTCAACTCGTCCTTACATGAATTGAGCTCGGCCCATCCCTTTTATATGCCGAGGTTGGCCTATCCCACATAATCTTTCACTCCGCCCATATTTTCATTGTCTACCTCTTGACAAGTCAAATCTCGATAGTTAGCCATGTTGGATGAAGTCGATCCCAACATTTAGCCCCCAGCTCGTTAGATCCAGAGGGTAAATGTGACGAGCGATAAGAGTTGCCTCGAAGATCGACTTAGCGAGCCAATTTGAGAGATAATTTTGAGGCCCTACATCATGTTTTTGGATAGAATCGAACTGGCATATTCCTCTGGAACTGCATGAGATATCAACATGCAATAATCATTACTTAGAGAACTGAAGGCGTTTTCTCTTATTCCCGAGGATTATTATAACTTTTCGCCTTCCCGAGATATGCCTATCTAAACTGAGACACTAATCTCCTCTATTCACGAATTTGCTCGACAAAAATTCACAAGGTTAATTTTTCTCTCTCGTCTCTCTTGCTTTCTATGCGTAGATTCCGACCATGCTTACGATTGATCATCATCCCGCTGCCTCGACCTACTTAGATTTTACGATGACACATTGAAGATTTTGATACAAATTTAAGCTATTTTGGTGTGTAATTAAACACTTCCGATTGATCATCAAGGCCTCTTCACGCTGACATCGTCCAAGGGATTACATTATTCAACCGGCTCGAATATTCCCAAGCATGGTTCTGGCGCAAAAAATATTTGTCGCCTGAAAGCACGGGACAATCGATTCCTAACCGTAATCGGGCTTTCTCGACATCAAAATATCACCCCTACACTACAAGAAAACAGCTCGTTTGCGACAGAAGAAAACGTCTCTAGATCGTCGCAAATCAGGATTTGCGTCGAATTTGCGACATCACAAATTCCGTCGCAGTTAGCTCATCGCAAAGACTAAAATGTCGCATATTCGTCGCAAATTTACGAGGAAACGGATTCAGTCGCAAGTACCTCACTAAAACCTTGCGACGACGTTGCTACGAGGAGGACGCGAGTCGTATCTACAGATGTGCGACGTCCGGGGAGGTCAGACGCAAATCCGTCGCAAATATTTGCGAGGGATTTGCGATGGATTACCATGTATTTTCACGGAGAGGGTTGCGTGGAATTCTCGGTCGCGGTCGCCGCAAGTGCGAGGGCGTGGTAGTCGTCGCACTTGCGGCGATTTT
>OVAP01002249.1:0-20129 GCA_900406295.1 Aurinia saxatilis
ATTTATAATTTAAATTTAAATTAAAATTACGTTGTAGACTGCAAATGAAGTATGTATACTCCGTAGTAGACTACAATTGCAGTCAACGGACGTCGTGAGGCTAAAAAGGTTAAATGCATAACAGGTTTTTTGTTGTTCATTGGGGGCATATCAGATAATTCACATGAAAAATGTCACTTTTGCTTAATGTGTGATATAGGGTCTAGATTTGCTTTTCAAAATGAAAAAGAGTCCAAAACAAGCAGTTTCCCCTTATAAAAATGGTAAAATAAAAGCGACATTTTTTAAATTTACCCATAATATTTTTAGAGATATTATCGAAAGAGAAATTTAGCAGCCAAACAGAGAATTTTTTTGAAATTTAAAAGATTAGAGTTAGTGACACTAATTGTTTATTTAGTTTTGTTCAGATGGTTTTTAATACAATCCCCAAATAATACAACTTTCAGACATCTACATGTGGTTTCTCTACTGTCCCCATATGAATGGTTTCGGTTTGGTTTAAATTTATTTGAATGAAAAATTAGAAAATATATAAATTATCTCCATTAAATTAAATAATACAATTTATCGTGGTGCCAAATAATGATTCTCTTGAAGGATCAGGACCCATAACGAATTTGGGATGGATATACCTTACGAACAAAAAAAAGGAACTGGTAAATTATATTTCTCGCTTTAAGGGTTTTTCAAATCATTTGTTCTTTTGTGCTTACTTACTATTACTCCTCTGAGTTAGAGTCAATTGGTTGGAAAATCATCCAAAATATAGATGTTATGATTGACCCAAAAAAAAAAGGATGTTATGAATCAGAACGACAAAATAGAAGTGACAAATATGTATATAGTAGTGTTCTAAAAAGTGTTTTAGGTGTTTGGTTAGACGGTGTCTAGGCTTTAGGTTTTTATAAAATCACATAAAAAATAATTGTATTATAAAATAAAATAATATAAATTTTATTATCTATAAATCATAATTTTGGATATATTATGCTATAAAATAATGTTAATAAATAAATTAGTTTTATTATATATAAATCATATTGTATCTTATAATTTTGTTAAATATATTTAACATATTTTGTTATTTTATAAACGCCTAGACCGCATACAAAATCGCCGAGGCTATGATTAGGCGTTCTAGACTATGATTTACCGTCTATATACCGCTAGCGCTTTCTTGAACACTTATACATTGATTAAAATTTGAATTTCAGGTCAATAATTAGTTTATATATTGGAAATTCGGTTTGATTTGGTTTAATTCGAATAGAAAACTTTTTTTTTTTTTTTTTGCCAGTAACTTATAATTCACTTAAAATGTTTGATACTTTGATATGAGTAACTAAGATGTTTGTGGAAGCCTCTTAGCCTATCGGTTAAGGATTTAAAGGCTTCTACACTAGGTCTAAGGTTCAATGCCTTGAGAATACGATTTCTGCATATTAAATGATGCACAAGTTTCACGGAAGTCCGTAGTGATGCATGCAGATCTGTTTTTCGTGATCTCGTGTGTAGCGGAGAGAGTTGTTGTGGTGTAGGTAGAACCGTCCGTCATGGATCCTTATATAGTGGGAAAAGATGTACCATATAGTAGTTATCTATAAGAGATGTTTATTTCATCGATATACCATGTATTGTGGGAAGGGTTGCACCGTGGAATGTCTATTTGATTGAATTAAGAATTATATGTAATAGAGATTTTGCAAACGACAAAAAATAAGTTAGTTGATTATCTAAATCAGTGTAAAGAAAAACTTAGATATAAAACACACACAAATAAAATAAATGAATTTTGATATATTCATGATTGTTGTAAAGTCGGAAACATACACACACCACTAAGCCGATGATACCATATCAGTGAAGCGAAAAGAAGAGTAAAGCAAACGGTAAAAACGGATTTTTCTCATTTCACTAACTGTTCATTTACTGTTACAACATCTATACTCAATTTAACTAAATCGGAATACATAATTAATTGAATCACAACTTTTTTTTTTTTTTTGTCAACAACAACGAACCACAATTTAACCAACTATCCAGACCCGGCTTTATAACTGTGCAGAGGGTACTTATACGACTGGGTCAAGACCCAAAACGTTTTTTTTTATGTATTAAGAAGGATCCAAAAAAAAATTAAATAATTTTTTCCCCATTATTTTAGGATTCATTTTTTTTTTGTTCATGGTCCAATTAAATTTTGAGCCGGACCTGCAACTATCCTTGTAGTATCCTTTATTTCAGAGAGTATTCATTTCTGTCTTTACCATATATTTTTTTCCACTATTTAATGTATTTCGCTTTGTAAAATATTTTTCTTAGAACCATACAACTATAAAAATTTTGCATGAGGTTCAAAGAACCTTGATTTATTTGGTTGGATTGAGTTTCCTTTTTCAGTTTAGATTCGATTTATCAGATTGAGAAAAACACACACCAGTCATTCCATAATAGATTGGAATAGAATAATTAGATTCGTTTCCGATATAACTCAATTCAGATTAGAAAATCTTGTAGCCTCACAAATTCACAATCAAACAAGTACATGTTACAAAAAATCCCAAACAAAAAGGGTATCGTCATAAAGGCCCAATAACCACATTTAGTAAGGCCTATCGAGTTTTTCTTTCTGGTAACAAAAAAAAGAAGACTCAATCAATTTGTAGAAAGAAACAAAAAATCAAACTATCAGTGAACAATTTAATACAGCTTCATCTGACGTGTTAGTATCATCCACTATTTGTCACAACTGGTAATGAAGATAAGTTTGAAATCGGATATTTTCTTAACGCGGAATCGTATATATAAATAAACACGTTCTTAAAGAAGCAGCCTACTACATTTCAACACTAGCGATGGATCCGAATCCAAAATCTTGTAGTAATAATAATAATGATAATAGTAAGGTGGTGTTGGAGCATAGATCCTTTGCTAGAATCGGATTCCTAGGAAACCCTAGTGATGTTTACTTCGGCCGCACGATTTCCTTTACCATTGGTAATTTCTGGGCTTCGGTTAAGCTTGCACCCTCTGATCATCTCTTCATCAAACCTCATCCACTTCATGATCTTGTCCAGTTCAACTCTCTCGACAATATGGTACGTGCTCTCTCTCTCCTCTCTAATCCTGATCTTTATGTTGTTTATGCTCTGTTTTGAAATGTCCTCGATATTAAGTACTATGATAGAGAGTGAGAGATAAGCTTGTTCCGATTAGAGTGACTCTTGTAACGTGACCATGCTTGAGTGGATGAGCGATTTAGGCTTAGAATCTCCTAGTTATTCAAAAAAAAAAAGGTTTGAATAGGTCTTAGAATGAAGTGGCTCTTATAACGGGGCCATGTTTGAGTGGATGTACGGATTAGACCCAGAACCCCTTAGTTATTAATTTTTTTTCTTTTTTTTTTGGGGTATAAATAGATCTTAGAATGCTTTTTGAATCGTTCTAAGCACTTGTATTCTCCTTGTAGGTTTGTCGATTGAAAAATGAAGGATACTACGGAGGTCTAAGGTTGATAATGTCCATTTGCAAAGAATTCCGCAACTATTGCAAAGATAAAGGCATTCAACTTCATGACAAAAATTTCACTCTATCTTATGACACCAATATTCCAAGACAGACAGGGCTTTCGGGTTCGAGTGCAATTGTGTCTGCTGCTCTTAGTTGCCTTATGGACTTCTACAATGTCAGGAACTTAATACGAATCGAAGTTCGACCTAACCTTATTCTCAATGCGGAGAAAGAGCTTGGTATTATTGCTGGTCTTCAGGACCGTGTTGCTCAAGTCTATGGTGGTGGTCTTGTTCATATGGTGAGATGACGATCTTTGCAATTATTGATATGTGAAAAAATTATTACCATTTTCTCTTGTGTTTTGATCTTTGTTTACTACTCTTGTAGGATTTTAGTAAAGATCATATGGATAAAGTTGGATATGGGATTTACACTATAATGGATATCAACCTTCTTCCTCCTCTGCATCTCATCTATGCTGAGAATCCTAGTGACTCTGGCAAGGTTAGAGAACTATTCTTGAATCCTCTGCTTCTGATTTTGTTACTTTTCTTCTTAGCATTGATTTATGTTTGATGCAGGTACATAGCACGGTTCGTAGAAGGTGGTTAGATGGTGATCAGTTTATAATATCATCAATGGCAGAAATTGCAAAATTAGCAGAAGAGGGTCGAACTGCATTACTTAAGAAAGACTACTCCAAACTCAAGGAACTCATGAACCGTAATTTCGATCTTCGAAGGTAATGATAAATCGATAAAAAGAAGTTCCCATCAGATTATTCAAACTAAACAGAACATAACAACATTAAACATTTTTTTTATAATCCAGGAGTATGTTTGGAGATGAATGTTTGGGAGCTATGAACATAGAAATGGTGGAAGTGGCGCGTAAGGTCGGTGCAGCTGCAAAGTTCACTGGAAGCGGAGGAGCTGTGGTGGCTTTCTGCCCCGATGGGCCATCTCAGGTCACACTTCTTGAAGAAGAATGTAGAAAATCTGGATTCATAGTTGAGCCAGTAAAGCTTGTGCCCACTCGCCTCCATAATTCTGATCTTAAGACTTTACCAAAGCCCTGATTTTATTATTACAGCCGTTGAGCATTTTTAAGGATCTTGAGATCAATGTCTGAAAGACTAGCCACTATATAAACTTCATATAGATTTTCATATTCTTTGGTATGAATTATCACTTTTAAATGGACAATATTTTTTGTAAACAATTTCAATTTCAACTACAAATTTTTAAAGACAGTGAGATATGAAGCCTCCATAATTCTGATCTTAAGACTTTACCAAAGTCCTGAGTTTATTAAGGATCTTGAGATCAATGTTAGAAAGACTAGCCACTATATAACATCATAGAGATGTTTTCGTATTCTTTGATATGAATTTAATATCAATAATGTTTCTTTCTACCGTATTCAGACAGTTTCAACTACAAAATTAATTGTAAGCACACTAAATTATGAAGTCAAAAACATAAACGAATAAAGAAGAAAAAAAGTATTTTGATATAACACCCAATGATTAAGCACCCTGAGTTTATTATAGCCATTGAGCTTAATTTCTTAAGGATCTTGTCTCTTGAATTCGATACCTGATGAGATGTTGAGCTGTGATGGAAAGTTAGTATGAAGTAATGAACTAAATCATTGCTAAAAGTCAAACAATTATAGTGAACAAGGGTCTAAGGACATACCAACAACGCGCCGTCTGAGAGGTTAAAGAGAAAACACCGTGTCGTTTAGCAATCGTATTCAGTTTTGAAACATCATCTTCTCCGTTTGCGACTTCACCGGAGAGAGGAGGATTCGATATTCCTCCGTACTCTCAACAATGGCGAAATCGCTACACTTAACGAGACTAATCTCTACTTCAGCTAGAAAGGCTACAACAACTTCCAATTTCTTCTTCTTCACCTCAATTAAACCAAGAAGCATCCATAAACCCTACTTATGGTTCTCCACAAGCTCCACTCCACACCCACTTCAATACGACATGATAATCAACCGCCCGACCCAATCCTCCCTCTCCCAACACCGTCGTCGACCCACCCGAGCCATCAAAACCGGATCTTCACCCGACCCATCACAGCCCGACTTCGATTCCTGGGTCGACAACAAGCTCGCCTCGGAGCGTGAAATGGGTCGACCCGGTTCAGGAGATCCGGAGATGGACAAGGCCAAGAGGAAGTACTACAGCAAGAGGAGGAAGAGACTGTACGGGTCTGATTCAGAGGACGAGATGAATCGGAGATCCGATGATGGGTTTGTGGAATTGAAACCTCAAGTTGTCGAATTTGATAGGTTACATCAGAGAGAAGAGGAGTTGTATTTTTATGATGCTTTGGCTTATCCTTGGGAGAAAGATAAGCATTATAAGATGGTGTATCAGTTGGAGAAGAAGTATTTTCCTGATCACTGTTTGGACAAGGCGTTTTTGGAGCCTGGGGAGGTTGTGAAAGGTGGTGCTAGAGGGAGGAGGAAAGTAGTGTATGGGAAAGGAGCTGGTGTGGAGAGTGGTGATGGTGATGGTGGTAGTGAGAAGTTGGTGTTTTTTGACGAGGTGAAGGAGAAGGAGAAGAAGACAGGGGAGGTTGTTACTGAGAAGAAAGTTGAGCAGTTCTTTAAGGGTTTGGCGAAAGCTTCTGATGAGAGAGGTGTTGTGGCTAGTGGTGGAGGTGATGGGGAGCTTTTCCTTGTGACGAGGAATGGTGAACTTCCTCCGAGATGGGATGGTCCTAATGGTACTGTGGTTTTGGTGAATAAACCGAAAGGTGAGAGCAGTTTGTGTAATCTCTTTTCTCGTTCTTTCTTATGGGTTTTGAAATGGTGAGTGATTTGGTTATGGTATTGTTTCTTAGGATGGACTTCTTTCACCGTATGTGGTAAGCTACGACGGATAGTCAAAGTAAAGAAGGTTTGTGCTTAAGTCCTTGTCTAGTTCAAGATTTGAATATGTCGGCTTTTTGTAGCTTGCTGATAAGTATTTCATAGGTTGGTCATGCTGGAACGCTTGATCCCATGGCTACTGGTCTATTAATTGTCTGCATCGGTAAAGCCACTAAGGTGGTTGACAGGTTTGTGATTCCTCACTCTAAAGTTTATGTTTATTAGCTTCTATCTACAAAAACAATAAAAAGCCCTCTGTGTCTGCAGATACCAAGGTATGATCAAAGGTTACAGCGGAGTTTTTCGTCTTGGTGAAGCCACTTCAACTTTAGACGCCGACTCTCCTGTACTCTATCGACCCCTTTCATGTTTCATTTCTACATTAGATCTATAAATTTTATACCATGACTTGTTAGAGTTTGCTCAACCATACTATTGCTACAGGTGATCCAGCGAGAGCCTTGGGAGCATATTAAAGACGATGACATTAAGAAAGCTTTGACATCATTTATTGGAGAAATATGGCAAGTTCCACCGATGTTCTCTGCAATAAAAGTGAGTAGTGTTTTATCTAAAACTGTGTTCTAGTTTGGATTACATTCTTTTCTAACTGTAATTTCTGTCTAGGTTGGAGGTGAGAGGATGTACGACAAGGCAAGAAGAGGAGAAACAGTAGAGCTTTCTCCTAGACGAATCTCGATTTTCCAGTTTGACATTGAACGCAGTTTAGATGACAGGTTTTATCCATTTTCTATACAATGCATAAGCAATTTGAAAACAGTGTTCTTGGTTAATTCTCAGTGTCTCACTATAGATATCTCGTTTCTCTTTGCAGACAAAATCTGATTTTTCGGGTTGTCTGCTCTAAAGGCACATACATAAGATCCCTCTGTGCAGATCTTTCTAAAGCTCTTGGAAGGTGAAACAATAGTTAATTCCTTGATTACTAACAGATCCAAAAAAGTGCAAAGCTACTAAACATCATTTCTTTTTTTGCTGCAGTTGTGCTCACCTCACTGCTTTGAGACGAGATTCAATCGGTACGTTTGTTTATAAGTCAGGTTATCAATATAGTTTTCTTCAAAATCATTTGATGCTAGATCACTCTACAATTTCATTTTCGGGTTTCAGGTGAATATTCTGCCAACGATGCATGGGAATTCAATGAGCTAGAAGCAGCAATCACCAAAAACTACTTCTAAAAGAAAACCAACTTCCGTTTCGCGAGATGCTTTCATAGATGAGCTTAAGAGATCAAAACGTGGTGGATTCTTTGTGACAAACAACTCTGAAGATTACTCAAGGTTACATAGATTGTATTATTTCCTTGAGAGTCTAAAACAGGATTCTTTATTTTGGTTCAAAATATATTTCGGTTCGAAATATATTTCAGTTCATCAAGCTTCTTCTACTAAATCTCACCGTCTATAACAAGCTCGGGTTATTGGAACTGGAGGGTCTGTGAGCAAACCACCTAGAGTACGGTCAGCCACATGCTTGTTTGCAGCTTCGGTATAGTGAACTCCATCCCAATGCACAGCCATTGCCGGGTTGGAACATGAGCCGCCGTAGATTTCGGTATTGTTCACTTTTCCTTTATTCCCGCACCAGATATGATCGTACTTCTCATGGTAGCCGCAACATACCTTCAATGGGTTTGCAAATCCTGCAAAAACCAGAACAAAGTTTACAACTTTCTGCAAAATAGGTACGTTACAACAAAATGAATTGCGATGAAAGGGTTGTTGTAAACCTAGTTTCTTGGGGTTGCTCATCATTTCATATTTGGCAGTATAGACATCAACATAAGTAATGGCGGCTTGGTTGAGTTCTGTTCTGAGATTGATGACGGTTTCCTTGAGCTTTCTATTGAACTCCATAGCCATTTCGTTTTGAGCCTTCACACATCCAGCTGTGTCCAAGTAGCCTGGTGCAGGAGTGCCCATGTAAAACATGTTTACGGGTAAACAACCGAAAGGACCCGTGTTGTGTACCCAAAATGTTCTCCCTCCTTGCCAATATATGTTCTGCGGCCATCATAAAGTGTAGCAAAGCCTGTTATTCAGAAGAAACTCAAAGGCACAAAAGATTGTAAAACTTTTTTTCACGGATCGCAAACAAGTCTTACCCGGACAGCAGAAGCTAAATGACTAACAATGTCAGGTATGGTCGCCTTAAGTTGATCAGAGCTCATTGTCCTAAACCCAACAGAGAGATCATTCTGTCCAATGTCAAAAGTATACAAAGCCTTTGCAAACTCTTCCTGTCTTGGAAGCTTTTCTCGGTCATATCGATTCTTCGCTGTGTTTTACAAGAAAGATAAACAAAAGATACATGTCAAAATCATGAAATGACAAGAGAACACTGAAAGTGTAGTAGAAAACTGACTTTGTGTGAAGAGTTCAGCAGATCTTGCTTTGAATTGAAGGAACTGAGTAATCTGCATATCAAGAGAGAATGGACTAATGCCATACTGAAAGATAGTCTCGTTCTGTCTCCTTATGGTTGATCCACCAGTCGCAAAGTTTGCTCCGTGTCTGAAATTTGCTCCTAATGAGTTTAGGTATGCGCTCAAGTAAGGTAAACCCACACGCTCAGCTGCAAAATCAAATGTTACTGAGACTCATGAATCAAAAAGTAAAGTCTATGAAGCTCTGCAAACTCACTACCTATGAAATCAATGGTGAGACGACCATCAGAGTCTCGACCGGCGGGTTTATGGAAGAAACGTTCACCGTAAGGAGCTCTGATGGGATCGAAAGCGGCGGAGATACCTCCGGTATCCGAATTAGAATCCCCGAAATTGTAAATAGCCGGGAAAGTACATGTCCGCTGAACTGGAACAGCTGTTATAACTGTAACGAGAGACAGAAGAAGCCATGAAAGCACCACAAGTCGTGGCTTTTGGAGATCACTCTTCATTGTGAGGTGGTGGTAATAGCACTTTCACAGTCACTTTGTACTGTCTTTATACTTGTATTTTTAGATTATTCTTGAAAATTAGTTTCAGAATTAAAGGGATTTTTCTTTTGGAAAAATGAAATGGAAAAGATAAACGTGTCTTGATATTTGGACCGGACCACCACTGTTAGAACAGTAATGAGCTGTGTTCTTGTTGGAGAACAGAAAAGGCGCTAAACGGTTATCATTGTCGGTACTTTTTTTTTTTCTTTTTTTTGTGTGAATGATCTGGGTAATAGTCCCATAGTATCTAAGTTTACATAAAACTTTTTACGACTAGAAGATTCTCCAAGTTTTCTCTCATCAAATTACCTTATTTTCATGTATACAATAGTCCCATAGTATATAAGTTTTTTTTTTTAGTTTAAATAGATTTATGTAAGGTTGGGAGGATCTAAGTCAAATGTTTTATGCTGATAGCCTAGGTCATATTATGGATGTTATTGGTGAAGGCTGTAGATTTTTTTTACCACCATTTTTTTTTAAATATTAAATTTTTGCCAATTATATTGTAGAAAAATTGTTTTTTAAAAGAAAATTTACAGATTTTTTGTTTTTTGTTTTTTTATGTCAAAATCTTACATCATAAAAATCTACAGCCACGGCTAAAAAACCTACTACCTGATTTCTACAGTAAAAAAAATTCAAAACTACAGCCATTACCAATCGAGCTCGATCACTCTGATTTATGTTTCTTAAATATATAAATATCTCATATCAAGAAAGATTGCTCGGAATTTTATATTTTAGTTTAATTGGAATGGTTCAATTTCCTCATCAAATTACTTCATATAACATGGTTTCTGAATGTAAATCGGGTTCCGGTTCTAGGTTGGTTTAGTAACTTGAGTGGTTCAAAAAAAATTGTGCTTTATACCGGTTTAACCAAAATATTTGCATTTAAATAGAAAATCGGTTACAAAAAAAACTTCATATTTTAATTAACATATACTCCCTATGTTTCACAAAGAGTGTCGTTCTATCAAAGTTTACACAAATAAAAAAAAATTGTAATTAAACGAATCTACCCATATTTAATATAATATTAATTAAATGATAATGAAGAAAATAAGTTTTGGACAAAAGGTAAATCTAAAAATTGAGATAATAAATTACATTAAAAATATAAAACGACACTCTTTGTGAAACAAAAATAATTCTCTAAAACAACATTTTTTTTGGAAACGGAGGGAGTACTTCCTTTGTTTCAAAATAATTGATTTTTAAAGATTTTTCACACTAATTAAATAATCATTTATTTCCCAAACTAATCTAACCAATAAAAAAACAATTTGCAAATTTATTATCAGTTTTCAAGATAAAAATATAATAAATTTTTCCTCAAAAACCAAAAACATCAAATAATATGAAAAAAAAAAGACATTAACATAAATTATTTTGAAAAACTAATTTTGTCAAATTAAAAAACTTGATTTTTGTCTTGTCTTGTATGATTGGGGATGTGCATTACGACAGAGAGGCCTGTATATTGTCTGAAAGTAGTTTCATAAGCCCATAAAAATATAAACGACGTGCAGTTAATCTCGGAGACAGAAAAACAGCAAGCTGTTTCTGCTAAACTTACTCGCAGTCGCTCTCTCCCCTTCTGTGAAACACAAATCGCTACGAAAACTTTGCACACATCAATGGCGGCTACAGAGGAAAAGACGAAGGAAGGCAGTAACCTTTTGGGTAAACCAAAGTTTAAGAAAATCGAGAACGATAAATTCAGATGTGTGCAGACTGGTCACGAGCTATTCGAGAAAGACAAGGAGGTCTATTCACAGAGTAAACGTTGTCGTTTAGGGCTTATCGAGTATGCTTTATCTCACAATAAGCCTCCTCTCAGCTTGTTTGAGCAAGATCCTAGCTCTCGGTAATCTAAAGTTTACTCTTTTTGTTCATTTGGGAAATACTACAATAGTGGATTTTCTCAGTTTTGATTGATTATGTGTTGAATTAGAGTTCTAGATATCGGAGAACTTCTCAAATTTTTCGTCTTTCTTGGTATGTGTTGTCAAAATTCTCCCTTTTTGTATAGTAGGGTTTAGGGTTTTGGGAATTTTATGTGCATTTTACTTCTGAGAGGACTTGAATGTTGTTTTGATGGCAATGTAGTGCGAAAGACAAGAGGTTTCTGTTCAGGCTTACGAGATTGTGTTGAGGAAATTTGCTGAATTTGGTTTATGGTTTTGTGTTTTTGCAGTTCAAAACTGAAATGTAAGCTAACGGGTGATACGGTAAACAAGAATGAGGAACATATCTGGAAGCATATCAATGGAAGACGCTTCCTCAACAAATTAGGTTTGTAATCTGAAGCTTTGTGAGAGTTCATAGCTTTGATGTTCATGGTTTTTTAAGATAATGTTACTTGTATGACAGAGGAGAAGGAGCGAGAGAAAGAGTCTGGAATTGTTCCAGAGGAAGGTGGGGAAACGCCGGCGAAGGAAAATGGCGTAAAGGAAGAAAAGAAGAAGAATAAGAAAAAGAAGAAGAAGAAGAAAAACAAGAAGTCAGTTGAAAAGGAAAAGAGCGGAAAGGAGGATTTTGGTGATGATGAAGGGGAAAATGAAAATGGTGAAGATGTTGAGGAGGACCTTGACTTTTGGATGCCTCCAGATGGAGAGAGGTGGGATTTTGATGATGGTGGAGACCGGTGGGGATCAGATTCAGACTCGGAAGAGGAAATGAATGGGGAAGAAGATTTAACAGGTATATCCCATTACTACTGCTTTTGGTATCATGGTTTCATGCTTTGAATCTCAAGCTGGATTTGTATTTGGATAACCTGCAAAATAGGTGAAGTTGATGAAGATGAAAAGATTGGCTTGGATGACTGCGTTATAGGTGAAGCCGATGAAGATGGCGAGAAAAATTCAGATGAGCTCCTTCCTCCAATGTACGGTGAATTTTTTGCTATCTTCTATTTATTGGTCAGGTTAAGAAGGCTTAAAGACACTCAGTTAGACAAAGAGTATTTTAACTTCTGTTTAAATACAAATTGTAGTATGAATTTAGGTCTATGTTAACCGAATTGTGAACGATGACAAAAGAATGTAGAATTGTGTGGTCTTTGAGAACGATTAGATGAGGCATAGTTAATTTTCTGTTTCACTGATGGGTTTAATGCTTTGCGTACTCTGCAGGAAAAAGAGGAAAAATGTAGGACGTAGTTCCAATGGCCTTCCTTCGGAGAAGAAGAAGAACGTAGAAGCAACGTCCTCATAAGTCTGATCTCATATCTCTTTTTGTTGTTCATCCATGTTTTGTATTTCAATTCATGGGTTCAGTTTTGATAATTGTTGAAACAGGTTAATCGTTTATTTTAGCCATCTTAGCTAAGTAGCCAAAAGATTCTACGCAGCAAGTGTTTCTATTGGCAGAAAAAAAAAAAAGATTATATAATTCTAATAATTGGACATGAAAATCGCAAATAAGCTTTTGAAGTTTTCCTACAACAAATGCATCATCACTATATATGGGGTAATGTAATTTACAATTCACCATTTTCAACCATTAAATAACCCTAAAAAAAACTGAGAATTTTCCTCAGCTACGCCTCTGATGCTGGTTGAACTTATCATCCACCAGTCTCCCTCTCTTCTGCCAGATGCCAGAAACTACATCAAATCCAAATACATATAAGACAAGGTCTGCAAAAGAAGCCAACCTTTCACGACTCTGAAATGGCCGCCACGCTCCAAAGTTTCTTTCTGGCGATCAAAACTCTTTCGTCTTTGCTCGACAGAGAATCACCTTTCGGAGTTGCCTCTGTGAACCATTTGTCCCATTTCAACAATGTCAGATACTTTTTGATGTAGCTAATGTTTTCTGATGTGTCACGAATTATGACAAATCCTTCTGGCCGTAGCATTCGATCCATCTCAAACAGAAGATCTTCGATGCTGCATCCACGTGTTACTGTTTCTGTGAATGTATTCCATGCATGGATAAGATCAAATGTTCGTGGGTATGTGGAGAAGGCTTCACACCTGCAAAGATAATCAAACCACAAAGAAAAAGTCAAGTAAACATTACCTAATAATCCACAATTTGTTGAGTTTTAAAACATCTAACGTACCAATCATGAGTTGCTCCAATAAGGCCACGGTCGTAGATGATCTTCATTCTCGGAGATGATTGAACGGGTATGACGTTCATTACCCATACATCTTTATCGTTTAGAGCAGCTGCAAAACCACCGAGGTTTGAGCTCATGTCCATCACGTTTCTTATGGAGTTCTTCTGCACCATTGGTTTCAGCAATTTCCAGTATTCCATCACTCTAAACCGCCATGTTTCCTACACCAATACACATACTTTAGTGAACCATAACGAAGTGTTTGGACGTAGAGAAGTACTGCAGTTTGTGAAACAGAAGTTCTGGGAAAGTGGATTCCTGTTGTCTGTGAGAGCAGAAAAGAATTACCGTATCTTCACGAAATTGTTCGGGAGTGACATCCACTTCTTCCAGACGTGGTGGAGGAGCTATCAGCCTCCGTGGCCAAGGAACAAGCCCACTCCATCTTTCTTTATGCATCCCTGGGTAAAAATAACAAACATGGAATTGGTAACGTACTTAATGAAACTTATATACTATATAAGTTAGTGATAAGATATACACTTACTAACTGAGTAAGGTGTGATGCAAGCCTTCATTGAGACGTTCCAAGTTGCATCTGGGTCATCTCCAGAAGGGCAAAGCGGAGGCTGGACACTTTGACCCCTCTTCAAGTAACAGCTGTTGGATATCGGTTTTGCCCATATGACAGATTGGTCCTGTTTGGCTGCGACCTTCCAACACATTCTCTTTAGGAGATCATGCATCGCATTCCCAATCTTTCTGTTATATGGGTCGTGTGCATAAGCTTCAGGCGACGAGTAGACAAAGTAGCCACCAGGTCTGAGCAACCTATCAAGTTCCAGCAGCAAGATCCCATCTCTCTGAAGCCAATCTATCCGACATCTAGAGCAGTGAGCTAGTTCAAATGATCTGCTTGGGTATGGAAGCCGCTTAGTCCCAAGAACACCAAGTGTTGATGGAATCCCTCGTTCTAGAGCAAACTGGATCTGGTTCTGGTGAACATCATTAGGTGCAAGGGACATGGCTATGATATCATGTGACAGAAGATAAGCTCCGAAGCTAGCTACTCCGCAACCAACATCAAGAACGTTCCGAATGCTTCCCCCATTGTTGAGTTTGTCGCCAGGGAATTTCAGCATCTAAAGCAATAAGCAGATTTTTTTTTGTCATCTGAAAGAAGAACTTAAAAATAAAAAACAGAGCCAAAACATCCTTTAACTGCATATCCATGCCCTCGGTATAAAGGTAACAGAACACACTACGTAATTGGTGGTAAATATAGAAAAATTCAAATCAAATCCTTAACATCATTCCTTTGCAAATACACAACCACAGGCTTTATTTGGTCAAATATTAAATTGTGCCATATGTAATTACCATAAATTTTTCACACGCTAGAGAAACTTAGTAACAAAATTCAAACAATCGGTTCTAAAGGATCAGCTCTGCTCTCAAGATTCAATCAAAGCAAAGAAGTAGCAAAATGGTGATAATTGTACCTGAGCAAGAGAAACAATGTACTTGTCAGCTCCGTTGTGGAAATGTGTTCCTCCTCCGGGAAAATTGATCTTATCACCATTAACAACCATCCAATTCTGATCAGACTTCTCTTGCGCAAGGTGTGTATGCGGTATATTCGCCTTCCACACCTCATCTCTACTCACAGGCCAATTTATCGGAATCTAAAAAACTCCACAAAAAACAACATCATCAATTTACCAAAACCAGAGCCACAACATATCCAAGATTGCTCAAAATTCCGAGAGACGGAAATCTCACACCTTATAACCAGTAGGAGGCGGCACAAGACAATTGAAACGCCGTTCTGGTGGAGGACAGTGACGCTCATAATGCTCCATTAAAGTCAAATTGAGCTTCAATTTCAACTGATAATGAAGATTTCTATCCAAACAAGGTATCAACTCCGAATGTCTCGAATCACATATCTGCGAATACGATCAAAACCAGAGAGCAATGACTACACACGAGCATAACAAAGATCACTCCACAAGCTTCCATTACTAGAATCAACAATTTCTACATACTAATCTACACTAATTCACACTTAATCACTAGAAAATCTGTATCGATCAAACAGCGATTAGTGTTCAGAACACTCACCGGAACACTTTTAGGAACTTCTAAATGGCTCACAGCAACGACACCGGCTCGATTCGTGAGGAATCCGGTAGGAGTGTGGTGGATAGATCCATCGAAGTCGTCGGATTTTCTAGATCCGGGAGCGAAGGAGGAGCCATAGTAGAGGCAAGTCAAGCCGAGTAAAGCGATGAAACCAACGAGAACGTAGGTGACGAGCTTCGGAGTCGCACGGACTCGCTCGGTTCTCAGGTGCTTCATGCTCAAGGTAATCCGGATCAGGGGAATCGGATCTAGATCTGACCCGACCCGGACTGATAGTGTGGGCTGACAGTAAGATTCCCGCGAGGTCGAAGAAGACGCTAAGGGACCAGTGTGGGATTTTATTCGTTAAGGATGAATATTTGTTTAGAGGGAAGGATTCTCTGTGGTATGGACTACAGTATAAGTAAAAGACGCGGTTATAGTTCATGGGCCTGTGTTGAGGTTACATCTGCTGAAAATGGCATATTATTGGGCTTTTTGTATCTTGGATTTTTTTATATCGAAACTTGTAACACTTTATGTCTTTTTTTTATGAACGGCCCATACGTTAATGAATAGATTGCATTATTTTCTAATTTTACTGGATTTTTTTTTTAATTCGGAAATAAATCCTATGTCCCAAGGTCCGGGCATTTTGGTCCGGCTTTCTTTTCGTGTATGTGGATTGAATGGTTAGATAATTTTATGTTTGAAGGGAATCAGTCCCTAGTCTAGACCCATATAATAATTCTTTTACCGAGTGGGAATCACTGCCCACCATCTAGGCATGAACATTGCAGGTACGGATCAAATAAGTATCGGATAAGGGTATTTAAAGTATTTAAAACCTTACCCAAACGGATAATTTTTGGGTAAGGGTCGGATAAGAGTCGGGTAACGTTCGAGTAACTCGAGTAACAAAAATTACTACCCAGACGGGTAATTTTGGTAATATTCTAACGGGTAAGTACAAAAAGTATTCAAATTTTTTGTTTTTTATAACAATTTTTACATAAATTATAAAAATTTATCATAAAATACACAATTCTTGTGATACAAAACAAAAAACAAAATCTTGTTTTAAAACTTTAGAAAAATTACAATTACGGGTAATAGGGTATCTGAGGTAATTACTCGATTGGGTAATACTAATTAGACATGTACATTGTGGGTAAGAGTCAAGTAAAGGTCGGATAGGGGTCGGATAAGGGTATTTAAAATATTTAAAACCTTATCCGAACATATAATTTTCGGGTAAGAATCAGGTAAGGGTCAGCTAATTTTATTCGGATAAGGATAGGTTCGGGTAATCCAATCCGAAATGCACATGCCTACCACCACCACTTAATTTACTGGAATCTTCCTATTATGCTCTTTAAATGAAATGTATTACTTTTTATACTACGTCTTATAAAAAGAAATTTGTGTGGTGAGTAATTCACTCATTAAATTTACTAGGTGAGTATCCGTGCTACGCATGGGTTTTATTCTATATATTTATGTATTCTTATTTATATATGTTTTATGATTTTGTATTTCACTAAACCTTAATTTTAATGAAATTTTATATTATAAATTGTTATTTAATATTTTATACTTGTTTCGATTCATGTTATCAGGGGAAATATTTGCTCTTTTTAATTGAATATTGTAATTGGTTTTCTATTATTGTTGCGAGTGAGTGTATTTTTAAGCCAAACAAATATTCTAGTTTGATTTAAATAAGGCATTTAGTTTATGATTTTTACATATAATATTTTAGGTAGAGTATTTGTTCTCGTCACATCATATTGTTGTTAGTTAGTGTATGTTTGAAATCAAATTATAGATTGAATTAGAAAAAATTTCAAATTACATATAAAACTTAATTATCTCTTAAGTTAAATGTATTATTTAGTTGTTTTGACTTTTTATTTTATTTTATTTTTTGTGAGTTATTTATTTAATAATTATTTGTTTTTCTTTGAATTAAATTTGTATAGGTAAATCATAAATCATGAGTTTTATTAGTAGACCTTTTTACCATTCGGAAGAGGTATATTAAAAAAAGAAAGAGAAAAAAGTTACTTCACTTACCGTATCATGGATAATTGGTAAGAATAACACATATTGAACTATTTTATTAAAAGAAAATATAACGAAAAAGTAGAGTGATTGAGTTTATCATTCTATGTGTAGTCATATGTACAAAGACGTAACAATTGTGTGGCTATATATTATGATGCAGCAAAACGGAGGTTGTATTATAAAAAATGATTGTAAAAAGATTAGCCTGGCAATAACCTACATTAATTGTAGCTAAATTTTGATGTTTCGTTACCGTTTTGTAAACCATTGTGATGTGTCTTTGTATTTACTGTAAAAAGATTGGTGTGGCAATAATCCACACTAATTGTAGTCAAACTTTGATTGTTCGTTACCGCTTTGTAAACCATTATGATGTGCCTATGTATTTACTTTTTTTTTAAACATTTTCTTTGACTAATGTTTTCACATGTTTGTTTTTTTCCTAGACTTATAGACGCTGCAACCGTCATTATTTTTGTGCATTATTATTATTCAATATCAGTTAAAGATAATTTAAATTGATTACGTACACCGATCCACTAATGGTTATATATTAATTGTGAATTAATCATGCAATTGTTATTATTATTATTATCTAATTATGCAATATTTATCAAAATGGTTACTTCTTATGTATGTATATGTTATGAAGTCAAAATAATGTGTTCGTTAGAGTGATGAAATGTAATAGTAGAAAATAATATAAAAATATTATGTAGAAGTGAAAATTAGTGATTATGTCAAATTAAAAATCAGTTTTTTCCCTCTCGACCATTAACAAAGTGAAAAAATGACATTTTTCATGTCCATGTGGCCTATTATTTTGTTTAAATATTTTTTGATTTCTCTCTCATAAAACTTTTCTCGCACTAAACTCTCTTCAAATCCAGATCTACAAATCGTATTTCGCTATCGTCGGTGACCGGCTCAGCCGACACCATACATTTTTTCTTGTAAATATCTAGTTAGATCTTTGTTTTCTTTTCTTTGCTCCGATTTATTCGGTTTTGTTTTCTCCAGTTGTTTCTGTTTAACGGATCGGCTTTCCGGCTTCATTCCGGCGATATCTCCGGTTAAGTCCCGGTTTTAATTCCGAGTTTTTTCTCGGTTTTGTGCATGTCTTGTTGCGCTTCTCTCAAGTTTTTCAATAGATTGAGAAAGCTTGGTCGGTTTTTTGGCCCTCTTAACCTTTTTGCTTGAATTTTATTCTAAAGAAAGTAAATCTTTCCTAATTCATAGGATGTAGTTTTCTTTAGATTAAAATTTAAGTTTTAGCTTCTTTGATTCGGTTGATTTAGTTTCAACAGCGCAAAACAAACTCTCTTATGAAGCTGCCGATTCATGTGGCTCAGTTTTAATCTAAGAAGATCTTGAGGAGCACCAGTGAGGAGCAAAAGGCTGAAGAGAGATATGGTGATTATGAAATTTCCAGATTCGGCGAGCAGCTGACACGTAACCCTCACCCAGAAGCTTCTGCAATTTTAATAATATCTTTATTTGGTCTTATTGTATATCTATTTTGGGCTAAATTCGAATAATTAAAACTGTAGTTAGCTCTGTTGTATTTGGACCTCTAACTCTCTCTTACTAAAATATTAAAGTTGACAAAAAGAAATTTTTTGAATAATAGGCCACATGGACATGAAAAATGTCATTTTATTTTTTATCCTTTCACTTTGTTAATGGTCGAGGGGGAGAGGAAACTGATTTTTAATTTGACAAAATGGGTCATAGGAATGTATGTTATGAATTGCTGGAAATATATATATATATATATATATATATATAATCCCTAAACCCTTTTTGAATAATAGGCCACATGGACATGAAAAATGTCATTTTTATTTTTTATCCTTTCACTTTGTTAATGGTCGAGGGGGAGAGGAAACTGATTTTTAATTTGACAAAATGGGTCATAGGAATGTATGTTATGAATTGCTGGAAATATATATATATATATATAATCCCTAAACCCTCAAAACTAAACCATCATTTGGAGTGGTAGTTTTAAAAAATACCACTAAAAGTTTTATTTTCCGAAAATATCACTACTAGTTTGAATATTCCAAAAATACGATTAAACTTGAATTAATTTTTAAACATTCAAAACTAAACCCTAAACCCTCAAAACTAAACCATAATTCTTCAAAACTAAATCATAAATATAAAATAATTAACTCAAACAAAAATAAATAAATTATAAACCTTTGAAAAATATTTTTAGTATTTATGGTATTTTTGGAAAACATGAACTTTTAGTGGTATTTTTGGAAAATAAAACTTTTAGTGGTATTTTTGGAACTACCAATCCCAATGATTGTATTTTAAGAAATTTCTCATAATATATATATATATATATATATATATATATATATATATACATTTCTTTTTGCTTGATTTATCTAAAGGACATNATCCCAATGATTGTATTTTAAGAAATTTCTCATAATATATATATATATATATATATATATATATATATATATAT
>OVAP01002250.1:0-20126 GCA_900406295.1 Aurinia saxatilis
ATTACTACAGCGATACATTGTAGTGTGAGGTCTTAATTAGTACCAAAAGACCAACTTATTAAGCTTGAGCCACTACAATCATTATTGTGTAAACAAACTCCCATACACGTAAATCCAATTCACATTCGACTCAGCCTAGTGGTACCCATCTTCTTAGCAATCTCCCTAAGCACAAACTTCATAACTTTCCCGGTCGACGTCTTAGGCAACTCATCCGTAAAGGACACAGTTTTAGGCACCATATACCTCGGCATCTTCTTCCTACAATACTCTATCAACTCCTCCTCCGTGGGTTTCCGTCTCAACCCACTCTTCAAACTCACAAACGCACACGGCGTCTCCCCCCAAAACTCGTCCGGTCTGGCCACGACCGCCACTTCACTCACCGCAGGATTCGTATACAAAACCGCCTCTACCTCGACACTACTCACGTTCTCACCTCCCGTTATTATTATATCCTTCGACCTATCTTTAATCTCTAGATAACCATCCGAATGAATCACACCAACGTCCCCTGTATAAAACCACCCATTCTTCAACGCTTTCTCTGTTCCCATCGGATCTTTCAAGTACCCTAGCATAATCGAGCTTCCTCTCATCACGATCTCACCAACCGTTTCTCCGTTTCTCTCAACACTTAAACCGGTTCCAGGATCGACCACATCTATTTCACTAAACCCAACGGTTCTCACTCCTTGCCTCGCCTTCAACCTCGCTCGTTCACTCGCCGGTAACCGATTCCACTGCGGCTTCCACGCGCAGGACACGTTTAATCCGCCGGTTTCCGTTAATCCGTAACCGTGACTGATATTAAACCCGATCGATTCGGCGCGGAGGAGTACGGCGGCTGGAGGCGGAGCACCGGCGGTTAAGATGTTAACCGGATGGTTAAGTGGCTTAGATTCTTCAGTCGCGGATAACATGTTGAGAACCACCGGAGCTCCACACATGTGTGTAACGCCGTGATCACGGATCAAACGGTAGATCAACGGCGCGTCGAATTTACGCAGACAGACGTTAGTTCCTCCCACAGCTGCGATCCCCCATGGATAACTCCAACCGTTGGCGTGGAAAATCGGTAAGGTCCATAAGTAAACCGGGTTTTTCGGTACGGTCCAATCGATTAATGAATCGATTGACATTACGAAAACTCCTCTGTGACAGTGTACCACTCCTTTAGGAGCCGAGGTCGTACCGGAAGTGTAGTTTATCACAATCGAGTCGTATTCGGATTCGGGTCGGATCCAATTGAAATTCGGATCGCCTCTCTCGATAAGCTCGTCGTAAGTGTAACTGTCTGCCACGTCACCATCTCCTCCTCCTCCTCCTCCTTCTTCTTCTCTATCGGCGATGATGACGAGGATCGGCGGATCGGTTAACATTCCGATCGCTTCGACGGCGAGATCGGAGGAGAGGACGTCGACGAAGAGGAGCTTGGATCCACAGTGACGGAGAAGAACAGAGACGGTACGCGCGTCGAGACGAGTGTTGATGTTGTTGAGGATCGCGCCGGACATCGGAACGGCGAGCTGAAGCTCGTACATCGCCGGAGTATTGGGAGAGATGACGGAAACGACGTCGGATTTGCCGATTCCGATGGATGACAGAGACGACGCCACGCGAAGGCAACGGTTGTTAGTTTGTCGCCACGTGTAAACGGTGTTAGTGCCGTAAACGATCGAGGTACAGTCGCCGTAAACGGTGGCTGCTCTTTCTAAGAATCCTAACGGCGTTAACGGCGGAGAGTTTGCGGCACTTGGTTTCATTTTCTCCATATTTTTGGCAATCTTGTTGTCGGATGGTAAACTCTGTAATTTCTTATCCTTATAAACATTGAAAATAGTAGACATGTTGGCTATAAATAAATATAAATAGTGTCGTCATAAACTGGATAGCTCTCGGTGACGACGATGCAGATAAGGTTACAGCCAATTATCGTTTTGATTTGACTCGTTTATGAGCAGATCTAAATCGGGCAATATTTTAATCACCACTCACACTTTTTGGAATTATATTTGAAATGAGAGAGATGAACATGTGAATCGTTATTGATATTGAATGCAGATAATGTGAACAACAAGATGTGGACGTGCCGGAGTGGTTATCGGGCATGACTAGAAATCATGTGGGCTTTGCCCGCGCAGGTTCGAATCCTGCCGTTCACGATCTCTTTTTGTTTTGGAAATCCTTACGTTTACTACTCTCCACACGTGTGATGACAAAAGCACACGTGGTCCTTTTTTTGAACTACAGTATCTCTTGACTCTCTTCTTTTTCCCCTGAGCTAGAAGACAAGAGAGCTATAGCAAATTAGCAAGTGGTACTGTGTTGGTCGTCTTCTTCTTCATTGCAACTTTCTTGTGTTGAGAATAAATTCAAGCCATAATGATTGTTTATAGAAAGACGGAAAGCCCCCTAGAGGACTTTATCTGTGTCTATCATTTAACGGAAAGTAGTAGGTAGGTACACATTTTTTCTGTTTTCAATTTGTAGGTTACAACTTTTTCAAATGTAAATTTGTCTTGTGTCTCACATTCTGAGTCATGCCATGTGAATGGGCCATCATATTTTGTTTCCAAACGCATGATAAAAATGAATCGTTTGTAAAAAGGATCATTCAGAAATCAACTTAAAAATCTTTATATTTACATCCATTATATACTTCTGTTTTAGATACATAAAACTAAAAGAAAAGTATACCTTTCGTGTGTATTTTTCTTGTTCATTTTTTCATTTTCTCTTTAACCAAATTTAAATTCAGTATTATGTCACGCTACTCAAAGGGCCCCCACTCAAACCACGCCCGAAAGGGCGAATCATCGCCAAATTGATAATTGCCAACGAAATCCAATACCTCCTTTTCGCATTTATCAACAAAATTAATCAGACAACAAATATTATAACTACATGTAATAGCCCCCATTATCTTTAGTTGGAATTATACAAATTTATTTTGATAACATCATATGCAACGAGCTTAGATGAATTCATCACTCACTGATTAATCTGTGCTCTTTGACTCAATTCTACAATCGAAATCTCAGTTCTGATTATAATCATCTTCCTTTGTTATACATAGCAAAACTTCCTTTCCATTACAACTATGTGATTCCAAGAAATGAGAGTGATAACGAAACAAACAGTATCTAAAAGAAAATCCACAAGCAACAAAACAGTATCTAAAGAAAATACGTATATAAATATGTCTTAACCACTAAATTGTTAAAAAACAGAAGGATTCAAGTCTCCTACGTCCGTCTCAACTTAAAAGCTTTATACGGTATAGCACAAAACTACCACGCCAAACTCTTTACAAGACACCATACTAGAAACATCATCAGTGGAAAGTTTTTTTTGCCGTAATCCGACTCGATCAGACACCTATGCGGAGACTGTCCAGCGATTTCTTCGCGGTCGAGAGAGCGTCTCCATATCACCTCCTGATTGCTTCTGCATTGTAAGCGTAAAGAAAACAAAGTAAGAACACTGATTCCTTAAACTCAGAAACAAGTACCAATTCATCCCTGAAGAACATATTCATTTACAATCAAGATTCATTTTTTACAAAATTTTGCAAACATATACAATACTTGATAGAAGCACAAGCACATAGATAAGTGATTCCAAGAACTGCCAGACAAGTTTCAATTAATCCCTGAAGAACATAACCAGATCAATATTCATTTCTAAAGATTCTTATCATCTACTATCAAGTAATAACATAAAAGATTCAATCATCTTGCACTCTTCCATAATTGTGGAAATATTCAAGATTCCATAGAAGCAGAAACTTTTTTCACAGATTCAAAGTTATTGCCTAAATTGGGAGAAATCTAAAACCCTAGGTACTTCACACTAGCAAATCCAAACACAAAAATCCCTAAATTGCAACAAACATATTCCCCTTCACATCAAACCTTAAGAGGTTCCGATTCAGATTCAGATTCCGCAGCGGTACAATCACGAGGAGACTCAAACAACGAGAGAGAAAGCTGTTTATCAGCAACACCAACATCAAAATGAATCAACCCAGAGCTCTCGGGATCAACATGTATCCCCTTCACAGCAAACCACAGAAACAACTCCTTCTGCGTCACACCTGATAAATTCCCGATCCGTCCATCGGAGAGAAAGCCGGTGATGTTGTAATCGAAGTGAAACTGATTCTCGAATTTGGCATCGCAGGGGACAGGAAGAGCGACTGTGAAACGCCCCGTTTTGACGTCGATCGAGAAATTGGTTACTCCTTTGGGGACTATTCCCGCGGGAAGTCCACTTTCTCGGAGGTAATCGTAGAACGACGGATCTGGTGAAGAAGAAGATACCTCAAGGAAGAGGATCGATGAGAGGATTGCGATGATAAAGAGATTGATACCCATTCCTAAAAGAGGAAAGTTTTCGATTTCTCTCAGGAAGACGAAGAAGAAGAGAGGCGGTTTAAGTATCGTCTGTTTCTTTATATCACTTTATTAATTAGTTACAGTATCATTATTCACTTTTTTGTACTTTGGTTCGGGTCCAAAACAAAAATTTCGTAATAGAATAGGAAAATTGCGATAAAGCAGAACCACGAATTCGTGTATAAATGTAAGGAAATAAATAAAGCACATTTTGCATCTTTCTTTTGAAACTAATAAAAAACTCATCTTCCTTCACGAAACTAAAAACAAAACCTAACAGACTCTTCTTAAAAGTAGTATCACGAAGCAAACATTCTCAAGAGTTGTTTTTACCAAAGCAACAGAGGTTGAGTTTAGTAGCCAAGTCTCTTTTCTCCTTTTATCATGCTGCCGATTCTACGGTTGAATCACAAACAGAGGCTGTAAAATGCACAAGAAAATGACAACATTCATATCAGTAGAGCTCTTTCGAATATGTATATAACCATTTTGACTCAAGTATGACAAAAACGTAAAACATAGTTCTAGTTAAAAACACTATGTGGTTCTTGGATTGAAGAATGAGAAAACTTACAGTGTCAAGGCTAACAGGCTTGCCGTCTTCTGCAACAATGTCGACTACAGTTCCTGTTTGGTCAGACTGAGGAGAAAAAGTTTCAGGTTTTCAGAATTAGTTTAAACTCATAGCTGAGGAGCAGGTAAAAAAGCTAGGATTTGGAATCATAATCGAAGAAACACATGGCACTATTGAAGCTAGGATTTGGAATCATAATCGAAAAAGCTAGATTTTTGTCAGTGAACGGAAAGCTATTTAGAGAGCACATGGCACTACTAAAGAAACACATGGGAAAGGGGGGCTAACAAGAGTGACAAACGATCAATTCACGGTTAGTGGAACACATGAGAGATGATTTGAAATAAGTCAGGATAGACACAGTGCAGCCATACAGAAACAAAGAAGGATGCTAGGAACTCACCTCTATTTCATTCATCAACTTCATGGCTTCAACAATGCAGAGAACTTGCCCCTTCTGCACTTTATCTCCAACCTAAAGCAGAAAAATAATTATATAGTATTGAGTCCAGAAGATAAAATTGAGCAGCATAAATTTGCAAAATTGCTGGTTATGACAAATCCATTTCCGTGGTTAATCCTATTAGACTTTCCATTTCATTTCTTCTTCTCTTAAATGTATTAAGCACACTACAGAACCCTGGGGGTCCTCAGCGACGTGAAATGATATCAACACTTAAATCAAAATGGTCCAAGTTCATAAAAGTTTGTGAAATTATGGGCAAAGTAATATCCTAACCTTAATGAATGGTGGTTCACCAGGTGCTGGACTACGGTAGAATGTGCCAGCCATGGGACTTTTAACAGTAGGAAGCGCTGATTTGGGTGGAGTAGGTGGGGATGGTGCAAGAAGGGATGCTGGAGTAGAAGGGGCGGTTGGTGATGCAGCAGGTGCAGGAGGAGGAGGGATTGATTGGGCATAGGATGGTTGATTTGGTTGCTGCATCATTACATACTGTGTAGGGGATTGTGGTTGAGGTAAGGCCTCCTTTTTCCGAATGACTAGTTCACAGTCGAGTTGTTTCAATTGCAACTCGACAATGTCTCTAGAATCCACAAGCCTGCATGATGAAGGAGAGTACTCAAGCATGGTTAACATCATCTTGGCTTACAAGTTCAAGTAATAGAACAGGGGGAAGGGGAACTGTACTTACTTGACAAGAGTTGTAACTTGAGTAAGGAAGTCAGAGATAGACTCTTCCGTAGCTAAATCAGTAGAAGAAGAAGAAGAAGAGTTTTTCAATGAGTTTTTATCCTTTCCTTCAGCTGATGGCACATCAACTTTTGCAGGAGCTGACGCATTTGATGATGCACCACTACCAACCTTCAAACGCAGGAAGAGAGTCCAGAAATGAATAATTTTTGGGAGAAACACTTTCTCAAAGAAATCAGTAATTGAGGAGCTTACCTTGTTAGATTGGGCTTTGACAACAGGGCAGCTACTCCGACTAGGCTGCGATTTCAAATGCCAAAAAGATTATCAAACATCTAAAAATACAAAACGTGGATCTGTATTTCTTCACTCCTATTTCATTGGAGAGTAGATTCAGACCAAATTAGAGAAACAATTATATCGAGAACTGGATATATATCATGCGTGAGACCTTGAAGATAAACGGCTACCATTACGAAAGCATAAAACACAGGGAAAGATGAAGGACAAGATGAAGCAGCATGTCAATTTAAAAAATTGAATCCTAGAAATTTACCAAACTCACGAGTACCCATAAATCTGGAAATCGCATAATCTAATTCTTCTCGAAAGCTAATTCATTATATTTCAAATTACGCCTAACATAAACAGAAGAACCAAATCGAAAAATGCACCTGACAAATTTCTGTGGATAAAATCAGCGGAGATAGAAATGAACCAAAAATCACAAAAACATTGAAAGGACATTAGGCACGATATCTTGTGGTGGAATACCTTGGAGAGAAAACGAAGCTTAGGCTTGGCGGAGAGACGGAAAGAAACTCTGCGAGACCTCGACGTTGGGAGAGGAAACTGAGAAGAGGTTTGGGTGACTGCGTAAAGGGAAGTAGCCGGAGAGGTGAGTGAGAACGAAGAAGACGACGCCATTCAGATCGGGTTTAGGTTGTATCTCGATGAAACCAAAGAACACAAACGAAACAGTTCAGTCCGGAGAGAGAAAGAGAGCGATTGTCAGGGAACTGGATCGCGTTTCCTCCTTTTCGATTTTTAACTTGCTTTCAGATTTTGCCACGTGTCTTCCTCTGATCTGTATTTCTCTTCTGTATTGCGATTTCTTTCCTCAAATCGCTGTATCCTACAGCCCTGACCATTTTTTTTACTCTAAAAACATTTTTATTTCTCACCATCTAAATTGTATTATTTTCAGGAAAAATTCTAAACAATACATAAACTTTACAATTTCTACAAAAAAACACAAAATTTTTGCGTTACCATATTAATACACGAAGTGAAATTCCTTTTCAGATTAACACACGAACTGAGAAATTTTATCTTTTTCATACACGATGTCAAAATTAAATTTTGAAAATTCAATTTTGCCTTCATCATTTTTCCCAAATCAATTTGTTTTTAAGTTTTAAATAAAATCCAGAAATAAATATTTAAAAAATGCAAATAAATTTAAGATAAATTTTAAAATATTCTATAATATTTTATAGGATTTTAAGGTTTAAAATCTAAGGTTTAGGGTTAAAACCCTAAATCCTAAAATTCTAAACCATAAAAATGGTTTAACCCCAAACCCCTAAAAATATAAACCTTAAAACTTAAACTCAAATAATTATTAAACACTAAACCTCAATTCTATAAATTCTCAACCCTAAATAAAAAAAATTATTAAACCTTAAACGTTATAAATCATATTAGGTTACCCATTTTAAATCCTAAGTTTTAATTTAGGATTTAAAATTTTATGATATATGGTTGAAAATCTGTAGGGTTTGGTTTTAGTGTCTAATAAGTATTCGGGTTTAAGTTTTAAGGTTTTAAGGTTTATATCGTAGGGGTTAATGGTCTAAAATGTTTTTTTAGTGTTTAGAATTTTATGTTTTAGGATTTTAAACATAAACCTTAGATTCTAAACCCTAAAACCCTATAAAATATTATAGGATTTTAAAATTTATCTTAAATTTTTTTTACATTTTAAAATATTTATTTCTGGGTTTTATTCAAAACTTAAAAACAAATTGATTTGGGGAAGAATGATAAGGACAAAATTGGATTTTCAAATTTTAATTTTGATGATGTGCATGAAAAGAACAAAATTTCTCAGTTCGTATATTAATCTGGAAACGAATTCCACTTTGTGTATTAATATGGCAACACAAAAAATTCATATATTTTGCTGACAAAAGTTGTAAAATTCATGTACTTTTTAGGATTTTTCCCTTTATTTTTTTATCTTTACCCAATACAAATGTTGAAAAATACAAGCATTTGGAATAAAAACAAGGAATGTTTGATTTCGGTTTTTGGTGTTTGATTACTGTATAGGAAAATTGTATTTCTCGCGAGGAAAATCAGTTAAATTCAAATTCAAATGATAAAATGTTGTCGGTATTACCAATTATTATTATAGAATATATACGAATGAATACAAATACATTAGGCTAATATAAATAAGTTGAAATATAAGTCCAGGTTGGATTTGGTGAACAACTAAAATGAGGTTATGACTTAAAAAATCTAGTTGGAACATCCATTGAAAAAAACCAAAGCAGAAACATCATACATGTAAAGCCAAATTATGTACAAGATGCATTTTGTTCAACAACTATTGCCCTCTAATACTCAGCTCATCATTTAGTACATTTCGAGTATTTATACCCATGTTAGCCTCTAATTAAAGATTCTATGTACATTCTACACTCAAACTTATCAATGACCTCAATCAGATGTAGCTAAATCACTTGGTTATGAACTCATGATGCATAAACACTCAGCTCATCATTTCATACCTTTCCAGTATTTATACATCCATTGTTACACCATTCCCGTTAAGGGAACTGCAGTAAGTTACATACATAGAACCAAACCAATTACACGAAGATGGAGAAGGATCCTAATACTTAATGGCAGGAGGCTCAGGCTGACCTCACTGTTTCAATGGCTGCAACTAAGTCATCATATTTCGCCCCGGTCACTTCCTTTACTACCTTGTTGTCCTTCAAGATCTTAAAGGTTGGAACCACCCTAATTCCTAGCTCCTTCGCCAATGGCTGCAAGCAAGAGATTGTTTGTTTCCCAAAATATTTAAACAACAAGTAACATTAAGAATGAAGACATACTCAGGGCAAAAGGAAGAACAAACCTTGTTGTCTTGGTTGCAGTCAAGCTTAAGAAACACCATGTCCTGGTACTTCTCTGATAGCTCTTTGTATTTGGGAGCAATAACTTTGCAAGGACCGCACCTACAAAAGAAAAGGAACACTTGATTCTCTAGGGCACCAAAGCAAAGCATTTAGTAAGAAACTTATTCCAATATGATGTGAAGTGGAACAACTTGTAGACTTAAAAATTTAATGCACATGCTCTAATTCTTCGAAAAGTGTCACTATTCACAATCTTATCTCCTTTTGCATTAAAAAGAACACAACGAGCAAAAACCAATACACATGAATTCAAAAGAGTCTGAGTGATCAGTTACTTGCTGTACCCCTTGAATACAAATGAAAGTGGCAAGGGGATTAAACATTAGCCCTGGACTATGGAAGTTTCACAATGTGAAAAGCAAAAGTGAGACATGATTATGTCATAGACAAGACATTTCTTTCTTGTTTAATGGCGGCCAAAAAAAAGCTATTAGAGATAATTAGACCAGGACATGATTATCTGTCATAGCAAGAATTGGGAATTGGAGAATTAGAATTAGCCAAGTAAAGTCTTTAGGTAAAAATCAACCTATCAACAATTGAGCAATAGCCAAAATTCAATGATGGATTCAAAACCTATCAACAATCAAAACCATTCATATTAACTGTAGTGACCAATTCCAACAAAGTGCACATGAATTTACAAAATTCCAGAATAAGTGATCAAACGTACCACTGAGTGTACATGTCGAGGACAACAATCTTCTCACCGGCAGCTTTCACAACCGGCCAGAACGTGTCCTTGTCAACCTCCGTCACCTGTCCCACACTCACATTCACGGTTTCTAAGCTACACTTCACCGCATAGGAATCAACTCTCTTCCCCGAATCTAAAACACCAACGGAACAGAATCCCACTTTGGTCGGGACGCCGGGATTCGGGATCCGGCAGTGCTGCTGCTTCACAGGGCGGAATCCGCCGCTGACGGTAGAAGAAGACGGAGAGTAATAACGGAAAGTTGTCGGAGATGGAGCGGTTCGGAGACAGAGAGGCATTATGGAAGAAGATCGAGTCCAAAATCACACTGTGGAATTTACAAAATGTGATCTTCAAAGGAACCTCAGACTTTTCACTAGTTTGGTGTTGTCTTCAATCTTTCTGGGATCGTTATCCGTGGAATATTATGTTGGCTAAGTCTATAATACCCTCAAATAAATGAAGAAGAACGTGAAATCTGGAGGGGTATTAACGTACTTTTAGTTATTGCTGGTCGATGGACGCGAGGTGTAGATTTTGTCTTGAGAATTATGTTCGATATTTTGTTATCTACTATAGTGACGATTTTATCCTCATATTTTTAAGGCCATAAATTGACGATTTTCTAACTTTTACATCGTCTTCAACAGAAAATAAAATTCAAAATAAAAATTCTAACTTTGAGACTATATAAGTTCGGTTCAGAAAATGAAATCGTGATCTAGGATATTGTAGCTAAATTATCTATTTTCAAAAAAAAATTATTTGTCGGCCAAAGACTTTTACTAAATAGAGAATACGAAGTTTCTTTTTGTTTTGTCAAATTTGATTCATTGATTTAAAAGATATGTTACATAGAGTGTCATTTAATTATACATAAAGACAGATTAATTCTTACATATATTAACGCAGTTCATCTGTTAAGCCAATTTATGTGCTAAACTATTTCGGTTTTTGAGGATCTTTAAAATTTTTGCTTCCATTTCTTGTTTGGCCAAGTAGTTGATGTCTTCTAGCATCATTAAGATGGATGGATGCATTTTTTAGATAAGGCTATACAGGGCCGGCCCAACAAATATCAAAACATTTGGCTGCCTCGAACCCTGGTTGATTTACAATCAATGATAACAGAACCATTAGACCACAATAAAGAATTTGTTCAATTTTGTTGCCCCAAATTCTTATTAAAATTTTGGCGCCTAAAACTTGTGCTTCTTTTTTTTAGCCTCGGGCCGGGCCTGAGGCTATATATGCGCATTTGCTGCTGAAATATGTGATATAATTCTTTGACATCACCTCAGAACATCACCCTCTTATAATTCAGCTTTTTCATTTCCAAAAGTGCCATATTTAGTGCTTCTATTTCTGTCTCAAAAAATGTGAGTGTAGGTTGAATTGATGCTGATTCAGTGAGCATTAGCTTCTCTATCTTGTTGTAGAGTGCCCAACCTATTCTTGCCATATTTTATTTTGACGTCCAGGAGCCATCTACAAAACATAAATAATCTATATTTTCAGGTAGCAGGGACTGCATTGTAATATTTTGTTCCGGTTTATGAGGTTATAATCTCTGCCGCTAAATCTTTCAATTGTCGATCTTGCTTAGTATAAATGATTCTAGCCTCTTCCCACATATGATAATCTAGATTAGCTTTAGACATTATCTCAGGAGTAGACCATTTCAAACGAAGATACAAAGTTTAAGTCCAATAAACCCAACAAAACACATTAAAGATATGAATTAAAAACAAGCGTTTACTAGAAAAATGACAACATGGTACCCAAAAGCCTCTAAAATATTTCTCCACCGCATGCGACCTTCTTTTCTGAGTTTACTTCATCACCACCATAAGCTTAAACAAAAGATCTCTGGAAACCCTTCTGCAATCACCGGTGAGAAGATCATGTCCTCCTTCATCACCCTTTAGCGCTTGAAATACTCATATGAACAAGCCAAAATACTCATTAAAGATATCATACAACTTGGCGAAAATCTTTAATTCTTAATAATCTGAAATGAAACATCTGAAAAAACTTGAAAACTTAAGTACAGAGACACTTAGCTCTGTAGCAGTCCACTTTGGACGAAATGAAGAGTAAAACTCTAGGTTAGAGCAATGATATTACCCTCTATGAAAAAAGAATCAAGCGGATTAAACGAGAGAGAACTCCAAATAAAAAGCCGGGTTGTGACTACTTTCAGTGAAAGAGTTAAAATAAGGAGCAAAAGGGCAAGATGTTCCGGATCTAACCCGGAAAAAGGCCGAACAAGCGGAAGGAAGCAAAACAAAACAAAAGAAGAAAGCTAGAGAAGAATTATATACAACATGCATAGTGCTGGCTAAGAAGCCAGACACCGGCAAAAACAAAACCCGATCTTTTATCTGAGAAAGTCTCAGAAACCGTAGAGAGAAGGAGGAGAAAAGAAGAGAGAGAGAGAGAGAGAGAGAGAGAGAGAATCACCATTTTGAATTATTTGTTCCACTCTATCTATTTTCAAATTTAAATTCCAAAAATATAAGATGGGGGGAAATCATTTATCTAAACTTCACATGCATGTTCATAGTTCGGCGCTATAGATAGATTTGATGAAGGAGAAATCCCTACAGGATATATCCTGTTCAAGTACCAGACATGTTTACTCATATGGGTCGTCTCGGTGGAAAAGCAAAGAAAGTTTGGCTTTTAGATAGAGATTACCAATGTCTGCATTCATATGTGTTGTGTAACTATAAATATTTTTTTACCACTAGAGAGGTATATATGTTCGATTTAATCGCCATATTATGATCTCATATACATATGTTTCTTCTGAATGCAGTTACCACGAGCAAGTAATTCAATATGAATATTCAGATCTATCTGATGACGAGGTATTGGCGAAGTGAGACAAAGAATTTGCAGCATGGGTTAGACAATAAGTTTTCCAAATTTTGATCCAATATAATAATTATTTTGAATATATATATATAGCAACCAATTAATTGCCAGTTAATGACTATGCCAAAAAGAAGACGGTCGAGCAAGAGGGATTTCCCACTTGGGTGGAGGACTTAGTGCAAAGCCCTAGAACCAATGGAAAATCATGACCTATGTATTTCACGAGAGGTTATTTATTTCATACATGTGACTATGGACTGAACAAGCAAACAATGAACTATGGTGTATGCGTGCGAGGAAAAAATTACTCTGATGCTTCTGATGAAAATGATTTCTACAGGAATGTAGTAGATATCATTGAGCTGAGATACCCAAGGATTTGTGGGATTGCGTATCACCCTTTTAAATGTGAATGGTATGATCTCGCGATTGGGAGAGGATCCCACTTTTAGGGAGGGGGGGGGGTATCATAAACGTACTTGCAACGGGAAAATATCGTAAATACGAGCCTTTCGTACTTGGTACGTTTTGTTTTTCAATATTCAAAAAAAAAAAATTCATACATATTAATTTTTAATAGATCGATGAATATGTTTTGTAAATAAATATATATCAGGTTCACAAGCAGATCAAGTTTCTTATATTCCATACCCATCAATTAGGGTATCTAGAGGGTCATGGCTAAATATCGTAAAAGTTGATCCAAGGGAAAATATTGAAGGTCATTACAAAGGAAAATAATTAATTCTACTACAACAACAGAATGATGATAATGTTACACCGGTGGGAAAAATTCTGGTTAATCAATTGGTTGAGGAGACAAACCTCTTTGAGTATTTAGATCCGGAGGTAAGTGACACAGAACCTACTGATGAATTATAATGCAATCTCTTATCTTTCGATGAAGACGGAGAAGGTGAAGAGGGAGAAGAAGAGTAAGATGAAGAATATTATAATATAATTATATTATCTATTGTATTCTAATTTCTTGAATAAGAACACCAAACTTGAGATATGAAACTAATTCTAAAGACCAAATCAAGTTTTAAGGTGTTTAGTTTTCATTTTCCATAAATTACTAAAGTCCCAATTTTCTTTTTTGTTATTTCCACGAAAAATCACCAAAGACACAAAAAGAAACTAATTTAGGTCTACAAGCAGAAAAGCCACTAAATTGCAACGGCTAGAAAGCCACTAAATTGCAACTGCAGTTTATAAATTCTAATTTCTTGAATAAGAACAACAAATTTGGGATATGAAACATTAAACCAAGAACCAAACAATTTTTTAAGGTTTGTCATATTCATTTTCCATAACTTACTAAAGTCTCGAAAATATTATTTCCATGATAAGTCACCAAAGACAAAAAATACAACTAATTTAGAATCACAAGCAGAAAAAGCCACTAAATTGGGGCGGCCAGAAAGCCACTAAATTACATCTGCTAGAAAGCCACTAAACTGCAAGAAAGCCACTAAATTGTAACTGCAATTTATAAATTCTAATTTCTTGAATAATATGAACAACTTTGGGATATGAAAAACCAATAAGCCAATTTTTTTTGAGGTTTTCCATATTCATTTTCCATAACTTACTAAAGGTTTTCCATATTCATTTTACTAAAGTCTCAAAGTATGTTTATTTCCATGAAAATTCACCAAGGACATAAAAACCCACTAAATTGCAACTACATTTTATAAATTTAAATTTTTTGAATAAGAACACCAAAATTGATATATGAATCTATTTCACAAAACCAAAAACAAGTTTTAATGTGTCTTATTTTTGCCGCTTCTGGTTTAGTGGTTGCAAAACCGTTGGTTTAATGATTTGGTTATAGCAATCAAAACCAAAATTCTCCTTCCCGAATCTCATTTCTCCCAAACCTAATTTCTCAAGGGTTTCCCCGAATCTCATTTCTCTCCTACACTTGCTACCCTCCTTCATCGGAGACAAATTTCAACCCCCCCCCCCACACNTCTCCATCGGAAACTCTTCCACCCATCACAAATCCCCAATTCCTTGATCTTCCAACCCTACTATCCTTTGATGGCTAAAAACCCCAAATCTAAGTATAGACGCGGTGGAGGAACCACTTCAAGGAAGCGAGGCTAAAACGGGAATCTCATATCCTCCTCCTCCTCGGCGACAATGGCGACAAGGGATATTGAATCACCCCAATCGGTGAACATTATCCCTCTACCGCTGCAGCATTCCTTCGTTCAAGCGAGCTCTCAAGGCCATTCCATTCATCCTTCAATGTCTCAACCACAAAACACTCACACAACGACTCACCGAGCGCCATCTCCAATTCCGTCGTGTCAACCTCCTCCTCCTTCTTTGGTTCATAATCACAATCAACCTCCTCTTATTTACCTATATACATAGATAGCTTAGTTAACTCAGTAGAAAGCTTAGTTAGCTTTAAACCCTCAGTTTCTTAGATTTGGTTAGTAACAGATGATGATATTAGCTTAGTAACAGATTAAGAGTAACCACAAATACATTACCTTGCTTATATTGTTTCTTACTTATTCTATTTTAATGTATTTTCTCTCTTTTGTTTCATAGTGTTTTATGCTTCTCTAATATAGTCTTCTTTTTATGTTACAGGTTTAGCCGTGAGGAGAACAGGATTGCGAAGAAGGTTGCCAAGATTCTCAAGAAAAATTTTGACGGTCCCTACTATAGTTGGAATGTCACACCAACTCATATTCAAGATAAATACTTCACTCAGTTAACGGTAAATCTGCTTCCTTTAAGTTTTAAATTTTGCTTTACCTTCTTTTGATTCATGTTCCTTTTCTAACCACATTTCTTTACTTGTTGTTGCAGTACCACTACAGATGGGATCCTCTTATCACATAATTGGTGTGTGAGCAGTTTGACAAAAATATGTTATCGTCGCTTAAAGGGCTTGGTCAACTATGCGAGGACGACACGAAGGAAACCTAGATTGATCGGAGAAGAACTATGGAAGATTATGGTGGCAGAGTGGGAGACTGATGAAGCTATAGAGAAGAGCCAGAATGCGTCCAACTCTCGTAACTCCGATCGGGATGGCCTCGGTCCACACAAACATGTTGGTGGACTAACTTCTTTTGTCCAGCATGGGCGCGACATGGTAAGTTAATGGCACTTGTTTATGTTTCATGTTTCTCACTGTTTTGTTGCATTAATTGTTTGAATTTCAAATTTGTTGTTTGTTTCATTCTAATTAGGCTCTCGTTTTTGTTTTCTATCCTCAATTTTAGATTTTTATCTCTCTATTTCAGTTTTTATGGTTTGGTGCATGTTTCTTTTTGCTAGTTAGGTCTCTGGTTTACTGGTTTTGGTTTGATTTGGCGTGTATATGTATGTTTAATGACTGATTTGATTTTTCTACTTAGGTGTGGGTTCAGTGATTGTGGTGCTTTGCTATTTCTGTATTCTTCTGTTTTGGTTCCTCTTTGATTCTTTGTCTCTTATGATTTGGTTTACCTGTGATCCTTTGTCTGGTTTTATAATGCAGAAAGCAAAACTCCAGAGACCTGTCTCAATTGGGGAGGTTTACATGAAGACTCATACTAAAAAAGATGGGACGTACGTCGATGCAAAGGCCAAGCCGATCGGGAAAACCTACGAAAGGAATTTGCAGGCCAAGCGTGATCAAATGGTTGTCGATCCCTCGGTAACCTCTGGCAGGATTTTTCACGCTCGAGAACTCAACCACGGAGCAGATGAATGCAATATTCATCGAGTCAACCATTGAGGATGAGCGTGGTAATCTCTACGGATTAGGAAGGCTCAACAAAATCCACGAGAATAAGGCCAAAGCAAGCTACTCCTCCTCATCTTTAATTTGTGCTTTGAAAGATCAGTTGAAGGCGGCTCAACATAAGATCAAAGAATAAGCTGCGGAGAACAAACACCGAGACGAGGAACTTGCTCGCCGAGAACAGGAGAACCTTGCACAGAAGAACTACATGGACAGAGTTGTGTCCTTTCTCAAAGACAAGATTCCCGACATGGCATCCTGGATAGATAGCCCTCCGACTGAACAATCCTCTCCCGATGGTCCTTCGTCACCAACACACCCCTCTCTTTAGTAACAATTGTCTTTCAACTCTCTTTTGTATCCAACTTGAACATGTTTTGGGTTTTGTGTTGTGTTTAAACATTCCTTGTTTTCTGTTAAAATTTCAGTTTATGAATCTATCTTTTAACTACTATCCTATAAATCAAATTTATATCCAAAAAAATATATATTACAACATCCAAATTAACAAAAAAAAAAACCTTATTCAAAACCATGGTTGCAATTTAGTATCAAAGTTATAAACACCTTAGTCCCAAAACAGTCGCATTTTTAAAACCATAGCGGTCGCAAATTAGTCTTAATATTAGAAAGACAATGCAACTACTGTGATATTTATTTTAGTATTGTCTTCGAAAGTTTTGCAACGATTTTACAACTCCTACTTCAACTACAGTGTAGTAACAAACTGATCACAAAAGTTTTAAGACTATTTTGCAACCGCATTTAAAACCGCAAACCAACTGCAATTTGCAGTTGTAGACCAATTCCCATTAATTTATGTGGTCGCATTTTAGTCGGAAAATTAACTACTGTATACGGCAGTCACAATTTCGTCGTAATTTTCCAACCATTTTGCGACCAACTTTTTTCTGACGATCTAAAACTGACTTTTTCTTTTGGTCGCAAATTAGTCATATTTTCATGTTTTTGCGACCCTTAACCAACTTTCATTGCAGTCATAATTAACATGTTTTCTTGTAGTGGCTAAGACAAGCACCAAGAGCATGGAACAACAAGCTGAGCTAGATTTTAAAGGAGTTGAACTTTGTTAAGTGTTCCAAAGATCCTTCACTATATCAAAAGAAGAAGAAAGAACATCTTTTTCTTGTTGCCGTTTATGTGGATGATTTGCGTGGCGAAGAAATATGAGATGAATGATCTTGGAAAGTTAACTTACTATCTCGGCATTGAAGTGCTCCAATATGAAGGCGGTATTATGTCAAAACAAGAGAGGCGTGCAACAAAAATTCTGGAAGAGGCCGGAATGGAAGGATGTAATGCAGTTCACGTACCAATGGACTTAGGTTTGAAGTTGTCTAAAACACAAGAAGAACAATGCATTGACGAGAAATAGTATAGAAGAAATATTGGGTGTCTTAGATATCTACTTCACACAAGGCCATACCTCTCTTATAGTGTTAGTGTGCTAAGCAAATATATGCAAGAACCAAAGGAGTCTCAAGGAGCAACGTTAAAACAATTCTAAGGTATCTGCAAGGAACTTCTTCACATGGTCTTATATTTAAACGTGTGAACAAAACAAAGCTAGTATGCTATAGCGATAGTAGTCACAGTGTGGATGCAAATGATAGTAAGAGTACAACTGGTCATATTTTTTTATCTTAATGAATGTCCGATGACTTGGTGCTCACAAAAGCAAGAGATTGTGGCATTATATTCTTGTGAAGCTGAATTCATGGCAGGTACCCAAGCTACAAAGCACTCGATTTGGCTTCAAGAACTTCTAGGAAAGGTCACTGAAAGGGAATGCGATAAGGTGACAGTTCGAATTGACAACAAGTCCGCAATAGTACTTACCAAAAATCATGTGTTCCATGGTTGAAGCAAGCATATTCATACAAGGTATCACTTCATACGCGAGTGTGTTGAGAATGAACAACTGGAAGTATAACATGTTCCGGGAAATGAACAAAAGGACGATATTTTAACTAAAGCAATCAGGAGAACCAAGTTCAAGGAAATGAAAGATCTCGTCGGTGTTCAAGATCGATTTGTTGGAAAATGGTTTCAAACTTACGGGGGAGAATGTTGACTTACGCTTGAAGTTAGTTTGAGTCACAATATTTTCTAATTATACCGAGTTATGGAGATTAGAAAATAGTTCACATATTTATGAGTTATCTAAATATATAAATTAGAAATTTTCTTTTTTTGTGTTTAGGAAAATTTAGTTTTCTCTCAATATATAAGGAAATGTCAAGTTGTAGCATAACTTAAGAGATTCGAAAGATTGAGAAAGTTTTAGTTTTGAGTTAGTTTCTAAAACAATAAAGAGAGTTTTATTCTTGATCTAAGTGTTTAATTCAATAGAATCAAAAACTATATCTTAAACTCGTAGAAGAACCAGCAGAGGAAAGTTAGATAGAACTACAAGCCAAAGTATAATACAACCAAACAAAAAGATTAAGGAGGAAAACTAAGACACGGATACATTAAAAACGACTTAATTTAAGTTTCAGTTTCTTTTGAATCGAAATCAAAAGTTCAAAATAGTATGTTTTTTGAACTTTTGATGAACAAATTGTAAGTGTCACATGACTCAAATGTAAACGATAATACATTAAAAGGGGACTAACCCATAAACAACATCTTTGTTAAGCTTTATATCTTGAGATAATCATTGTCTATGGGATTAAACACATGAGAAGCCTCTTGCTCAATAAACTTCAACTGTTCTTTCGTAAGATGCAAGTAAACCATCCAATCTCCGGCGCCATCGTCCTCTACTGGACTCGGCATTGTCATCACGTATCCAGCTCTGCTTCCAGGTGGGAGATGGTACGATCCAAAAACCGGTAATCCCCACCCGAAGTCGATTTGTTTCACCGGAAAACTCTTCCCAGAGGAAACAACAAAAACGGGTCCATCATCGGATCCCGGCCCGTAGATCCTTGATAGAACCGGTACCGGACGGCGAGTCTCAATCCAATCGATCAAATCCAAGAAATGGTCTTTGGTCATTGAGTCGTCTAATGATTTATAAACCTCGTTTGTCACCCAAGACAATGGCTTTTGGATCAAGTCATCGATTCTCTGCTCACTAAATGGGACCGAGAGGACGTTTCCGAAGTAAGTACTGCTTTCTTGCTCCATAAGTTTTTTACTTCCGTCAACAACGATGCCAAGTTTCGAGTTCTTACTAGGTACTCCCGAATCTGCTGCAGCGTGTTTAGCCAAGAGTTTCCATAGAAATGCGCTGAATGATTGGAGTTTCGTCCTATGACTATTGCTAGCCAGCGTTTGAAGCTCTTCTAAGACATGTGCTTTGATGTAACAGATACGGCTTGTGAGGATATTATCTGGATTGGTTGTTTCTTGTGGAGGGGGCAAGGACGTTACTGTAAGCAAACTCAGAGAGTTTGTGAATCTGAAATGTTATTGTTTTTATTA
>OVAP01002251.1:0-20126 GCA_900406295.1 Aurinia saxatilis
ATGCCAAGAAAGAAAAATAAGTTTGAAAAGTTAGGAACTCGCTTACTTGTATTACAATCTAGAGATTGTAACTTTGTGATGGTCATCTCGACAATCCTGCCCAAAAGCTCTCATCTCATACTCCCACCACAACTCTTCCAATTGGTCCAACAAAGATCTCAACCTGCAAATATCCTAACTGCACCAAAATCTGACTATCTAAATTCATTAATTGTTGCGTGTGCTTTCTTATCGGAGAGTATCAGCTAGGTAAAACAGGCTAGATTTGTAATGTGAGGAGACTAATATTTAGAGGTGGGGCTAATGTGTTTAAGGGTTACCGTTCACAAGAGAAATGCAATATGTTTGCAAAAAAGCAAGAGAGATCAGACCGCTTGATGACACAGTTTCCCAATCGCTCTCTTCTTAGCCCGGCTCGTTCTTCCCCCGGACTTAGAATATTTTAAGGGAATCTAAAGTCTACTTCGAGCATCTTCAGACGGACTCCTTTGAATGTTTTCAACCTCTTTCCACATTTGATTCCTGATTTTCCCTGGCCTTTTTTTGCTAAACGATTATGTATCATAAAGCTTGGATTTCTGATTTTTCGTTTTTTTTTTAATCCAAAAGCTTTCACCATATACAGCAAGACACGAATTTTACCTTAATTTTGATGAAGTTTTACCAGGAAAATCAGTCTCGAAACCTTCTCTTTTGAGCTCCATGCATGTATTAAGATCGTAACATGCTTTTTCGTCAGTCTTCACGAGTGACTGGAGAACTGCGCTGGTCTCATATCTCCGACCGTTTTACACATATGACATATAAGACAAGACATGAAAAGAGACTGCATGGGGCTTGAAAAGAGGTTACGTTTATAGGTGTGGTACCAACTGAAAATAAGTTGGCCATTCGGGATCAACAAGAGAGTGATAAAGTGGGTAAGAAGTGTTGAATGGATTTTGTTTTCCTATTCTAACACCTCCAACAAGAAAGATTTATAGTCCGGTTTAGGTTCAAATAAAATATAGTCAAAAATCAGATTTATTAAAGTAAGTGCAAACCAAAGATATGCTGCGGAAGCTTGAGTATGAAGTTTCTGAAACAAGTACCTCGGGACAGTCTTGTAAAGATGGTCACTAGGCCACAAAATCCAGTTGTGAGTAAGGTCCTTATTCCAGACCTGGGTTGACTCAATAAAACACATTTGACTAAATATTTTTTTTTTAAAATGGGTGCAAAAAGTGCGTAAAAAGAAACAAACGATTTAAATAACGAGGAATACCCCCCATACTTGAATTACATCGTCCTTGATGTTGACAAGGTATGAGAGCAAAATGGGAACTGAAATGGATTGAAATAGAAATGGAAGATGGATTTTACCTCGTCGTTTTTTAATGGATCGAATGACCTTCTTTGTATTATTGGAAATGAAAGGATTTTACAGGGAATAGGAGAGGATTTGTACCTGACGACATCAGTATATCATCATCTGTCGTGTTGAATTGAGGAATTGTTCATCATTCTGAATCTTCATAGATCGATACAACCATCCATCGACCGAATCACAATGTGATTCTCCTGATTTTTTACTCTCTTTCGATTAGTGTTGAAAAGCTCACCATTCTTTTGGATCACATGTTGATTCGAATCATTGGCCTCTGACTTTCCACTGAAACAGTGAAATGGATCTTATGAACTGCATGCGATCGATCGAGTGCTGCAGAGGCAGTCGATCGAGTGCTGCAGAGGCAGTCGATCGATTCTGCATCCTCTTGGTTTAAATTTTTGAATCCTATTTCTTGAGACACGAACAAAAAAATTAAAAGAAAACCTGATCTAAAACGCATCAGTGGGTTGCCTCCCACTAAGCGTCTTTGTTTAAAGTCATTTAGCTCGACTTCTTGAGACTATGTTAATCAAAAGAATTGAAAGGTTGAGCTAATGCACGTCTAATTATTCTCATGTTTGTGCAAAAAGCAAAGCATGCAAAGGAATACACAGCTGCCCATACGCAATGGACAAATTTTTCTGCAAAGGGACTTAAAGCAAACATGACATGTATCTTAAAATGATCCTTGAAATTATGATTCTCATTAGTATCAAGAGCATTTGATGAAAAGATGAAAACGAGACCATGTTTGATTGAATTTTCAGGAGGGGAATCAACTTCATAACATGTGAGTTGAGGAACTTCATCAAGAATTTTGATGGGGTCACTTTTATCGTGTATGAAAAGTTGTTTGAACTCAAGTTCCTTCTTTAATTCCTTATGTTTTGCTTTGTGAAACACCTTATGACTTTCGTCTTCAGACTCACATGGCAGAGAATCAGTCTCAATACCTATGCCAAAACAACCAGAAGAGGATTCTTTGTAGAACAAAAACTAGTCGTTTTGTAAGAGAGAACCTGTTTTTTCGTCGATTCTTTCTAATGAATCTTCATTTTCAGCAACTTGAATATGATTTTGTTGATAAAGTCAGGATCTCCATCATAGATATGAATAGGTGCATCGTTGTAAATTCCTCCATTGAAAGCATCTTGAAGTTCATCGTGAGTGTTGTAAAACTCCTCATCGAGCTCTAGCTTTGATTCTTTGATTTCAGAGACATGTCCCTCTTTGCCACAGGAAAAACTCAAATTATTAGGTGCATCAACACAATTGAAAGGAGAATACCTCTCGTCGATTAGTGCCAAGTCAGGAGACATTCAAATTTCTTCAAAGTGTTCTTCATTCTCCTGCATTCGATCGAGTGACGTCTCTGTTTGATCGAATGAGACTTGATTTTGAATTTCTTGAGTTCATGCCGTGTTGCAATAAAAAATAAAGCAGTCCTCTAGGCCTATATCACAAAAAATCAGAAGCAAGATCAGTTTTATTGAAAGATTTAGGTGGAGCAAGAGATACCGCCTTAGATTCTTTCATTTGACGCCTAAACTCTTCATTTCGCCGTTCTAATGATGGAATTTCTTCCTGCCCCTTTCTGATTTTTTCAAGTCCACTCTCCAGGATGTATATGTAATCTTCAAATGATGGGTCTGCAACAAAAGACGAATTACACATTACAAGGACATTTACATCGAACGAGATGGAATATAAAATCCTAGATATTTCATGCAGAGTTCTTTGTGTTTCCCCTCCGGAACTCTAAGTTCAGGGGTTCGGCTGTGCTTCTTGATCAACTTCGTGATTCATAAATAATCATATATGTAAATAACTATTATATAATGTGATTATTATAACACTTTCGCCTTATTTAAACTATGAATGGGAAAGTGGGTAAAATAGGACGGATCAAGCGTGTCAAACGAGTGGACCAAGTGCAGGTCAAGTGTGTTAAGCGGACAAAGCGGGTCAAAATTAGGTATGAGCATAATATCTATTAACCGAATAACCGAACCAAACCGAACCAAAACTGAACCTGATTTTATAAAAAATCCAAATGGTTTCTAGATTTCTAATACCGAAAAACCGAAACCAAAACTGAACCGAACCGACTGACTTACCGACCAAACCGAAACATATGAACACCCTAGCCTTAAGTATTATAAAAGTATATTTAATTTGTTATTTTGAAATGTGAATGTTAATTTTCTTGTTCAAATTATGTAGAGTTTGGGTCTGTCACATATTGAAATTGTTGGCTACTTTGGGTTTGGAGTACACAACATGACTCACGAATCTTGGCTTAATGAGTTAGTGAGAATGGTAAAGCTTTAATCCGAATACTACTTTGTTTCTCACTCTCTCTTCTCTTATTTTATCTTTTATGTTATCTTTAATTTTTTGGGATTAACTAGTTGTTTATTCAAGACTATTTGTGGCTTGTGGTAGTCATTTGAAACTCGGATTTTAAATTTTATGAACATTGCTCATTTTTTATTTTGGTTTGTATTTTTGGTTAGTAATTTTTGTCAGATTTATTGGTTATTTTAGTTACTATCCGAATTTTAACCGAACTAAAACCAAATAAAAAGTATTAAAATATCTAAATGATATTATATTACTATATTCAAACTAAGCAAAACAATGATCCTTTTTTACACGCGTTGGATTCGCAAAAATAACGCTTTCCCATTCAGAGCCGTAATCGGGAATTGAAGACTGAATGGAAAAAGAAGATAAAGGAAAAAGAAAAGGTAGACGCGATTGAGTGACGTAACTAAAATCCTTTTCACATATAGCGACCGGCCCAGTCAGCAAAAGGAAACATTGAATTGATTGAACAGACCTTGTGGGTCCAACATGTAATTTCCTAAAACGACATCGTGACTTGGTGAGAATATGCTAGCAAGAAGCGAAGGAGATACTATACAGTATTACTTGTCATCACTATTTCACTACAGTCCAACTGATCTGATCTCCAAAATTTCTTCACAGATAAGAAAAGAGAAAAGGGAACTTTGCTTTCTCACTCACCTTAATTCGGACCTTCCTCCTTGAGTTCGGGTTTTATTTTTCTTGTTTCGAATTTCAAGTGCGTGTTACGAGTTGGTAAGGGGAATTATAATGAACTGAAGCTGAATTAACTTATAGAATTTCGGGCGATTGGTTCCTGGGGTGTGTGTAGTGGGAAATTAAAGTTTGTTGGGAGAAAGATGGAGAAGTATGAGCTGGTTAAAGACATCGGTTCTGGGAATTTTGGAGTGGCTAGGCTCATGATGGTAAAAAATTCCAAGGAACTCGTTGCCATGAAGTACATCGAGCGTGGCCCAAAGGTCTTATTTGGTTGCTACAATGTTTCTCTGGGCGTTTTTTTATCTTGGTCGTGAAATTAGATATTCTGTTTTTCTCATCTGGGTTTTTAAGCTCTTTACGTTTCTGATATATTTTTCCTTCTATGATCAATGATGGAGTATGAAATATCCAATCTTTTCTTGGTTTTTTGCTTTGGTGTGTAGATTGATGAGAACGTAGCAAGAGAGATTATTAACCACAGGTCACTACGCCATCCTAATATAATCCGGTTTAAGGAAGTAAGTGCGTTTTTCTACAGTTTTATGGTGCCATCTTTGAAGCTATGGTCAATAAGTCAGCTGAATATTTGGGGTTTTCAGGTGGTTTTGACTCCAACGCATATTGCCATTGTCATGGAGTATGCTGCTGGTGGTGAGCTATTTGAGCGTATATGTAGTGCTGGAAGATTCAGTGAGGATGAGGTGAGCTTGGCTTTTATATGCTCCATTTCTTAGTTTTAGAAGATGAAAGGATTAAGTCGTAGAGATATCTGATCTATGTTTTACATCAGTTATTATAGCAGCTGCACTGATTATGAAATTCAAGCGGTTGTAATCATTTTTTTCCCCCCAGGCAAGATACTTTTTCCAGCAACTTATATCAGGAGTCAGCTATTGCCATGCCATGGTAAGGAATATAAATGACTCACGAAGTTTGTTTTAACTTGGCAGCCATACATAATCTTTTGTTTGATCAGTTCTGTACTCACATTTTTCCTTATTGGCACAGCAAATATGCCATAGAGATTTGAAGCTCGAAAATACCCTCTTGGATGGAAGTCCTGCTCCACGTCTGAAAATCTGTGATTTTGGTTATTCCAAGGTCTGGCACATATGTCCAGCATTTGAACATGCTAGTATTAACTTACTGCTCTTGTTATAACAAGCTCTCTTTTTTTTGTTCCTTAATCCTCTGTTCGCGAGGGCCTTTGTCGCTTTCATGTGATCTTTTCTTCTTCCATTGTAGTCTTCACTGCTGCACTCTAGGCCCAAATCAACTGTTGGAACTCCAGCATATATTGCACCTGAGGTTCTCTCCCGTAGAGAATATGATGGGAAGGTAATCTCATTCTTTCCATTTATTAGAGAATATACTTTGAAACATATTCCTCTGTAGTTAGGTAGATTTTTCAGTGTGCTCGTGCATAATATATTGTTGGAGACTCATTTGTGTTGTGGCAGAGGTTACCCCTATTTTGGCAAAAATCTGCTGTGGTGTAGGTAGATTTGGGATGTCATTTATTAAACATCTTCTCGTGTAGTTATGTTGGTTTATTTTCCATGTTTATCATCTAATATGTCTCACGACCAAAAAAAAAAAATCATCTAATATGTCTATGTGCTTGCATTTTCCGATTGTGTATGTCTGGTCATTGTTAATTGTAAACGTTAACCTTGAGCCATGCATAAAGTTGTGGAAGGCTGTTTAGAAATGCAATGCATACCAGATGCTTACCTTAATGGATACAAGGACTTCATCAAATTGTTATGATATTTTTTTGTGTGGATATGGAAACATCTTCTTTATGAAGGTCATCAACGGTTTATGATTTTCTCTTTCTCTCACTTAGATGGCTGATGTATGGTCTTGTGGTGTGACTCTCTATGTTATGCTGGTTGGGGCATACCCATTTGAAGACCAAGAGGATCCCAAAAACTTCAGAAAAACAATGCAGGTATGTTCTCTTTTTGTTTTGCATTCTTTGCTTCCAGAAATGATGCGACACACTAATTGTTGTGCCACATTGTTACAGAGAATAATGGGTGTTCAGTATAAGATACCAGACTATGTCCATATCTCCCAAGATTGCAAGCATCTCCTCACTCGTATATTTGTGGCCAACGCAAACAAGGTATCATTCTCTCAAAAAAGCTCAATACATCCTTGGTGAGATTTCTACTTGTGTAACTTTACCGTTTAATTGGACAGAGGATTACAATAGCTGAAATCAAGAAACACCCATGGTTCCTAAAGAACCTGCCAAGGGAACTCACAGAGACAGCACAAACGGCATACTTCAGGAAAGAGAACCCAACATTCTCTTTCCAGAGCGTGGAAGAGATCATGAAGATTGTGGAAGAGGCAAAAACCCCTGCTCCTGTTGCGCGATCCATTGGAGCATTTGGGTGGGGAGGAGAAGAAGATGATGAGGCCAAGGAGGAAGAAGATGAGGAGGATGAGTATGATAAGACGGTGAAGCAAGTCCATGCGAGTGGAGAAGTCCGACTCAGTTAAATGTGTGATTTTGCATTTTTAAGTCTTGTAAAAATCTGCATTAGAAGAGTGATGAGTCCTGTTTGGTCATTTAGTGATGTATTTGGAAGTCTGAAATTTTCGTAGCATACTATATATTCGACTTGAAAGTTATGTGTTATCTTTTATGTGAAATAGAAACGTTAATTTGAATTTTTTAAAAAATATAGTTTTCTTTTATTTTCTATAATAACATGGCAGTGAGACTCGCAGTCCCGCCACAGGGAAACTAATCGTCTCCTCTCTCGTCTTCAGATCTCACCGGTAAAAGATCGTCGCCGGAGTTTTCCAAATTCGCGCAGAACCTACATATTTCCAATCGATTTGAAAAATGTAATCTCAGTCATTTCTAGGGTTTTATGTTCGTTGTTGTTTCTCACACCGATTTGTTTCTTCCACCTCTGAATATGTATACTGCTGCTTAATTTTGTGTTCGTAGCATATCGCTTCATCTCCGATAGCTGGGTTTTAGAAAACGTGTCTGCTTCGGATTGGTTATTGTTTCGGAAGAGGGGAAACTTGCGGTCTCTTTGGATACAATTGTATTTGTCAACTTGGGATAGTGATCACAGCTTAGATTCTCTGAAATCGTATCAAGATTTAGTGATAACACGCAATTTCTGCATTTTTTGTTACATAATCATCATGGCTTTACTTTTTTGATCTGATGTGCTAAATTGCAGTATAAAGAGAAGACAAAATTGCTGGAAGCTCTTTAGCCATATTACAGCTATGATCGGATCTAACAAAATGAGGCAAATTGATCTTTGCCTTCCCTCTACATTTTTTGCTTCTTTTGATTTCCTTGTTTGGTCTTAATTTCTGACTGTTTTTAATGCAGTGGGAGTAATCTACCTCAAGTTCAAATATCCAGAGGTCATTTTCCTCAAACAAATTGGTCCAAACATGCCATGGCTTTTGAGTCTATACCATCCTTGAATCAGTTTCTGGGATCCAATTTTCTTTACTCTCTTAACAGTACATATACTGAAACGGCTGCAAGGTATTGCAATATGTTCTTTTGAGGAACTATTAGCTCTTTCGGTCTTTTCATGTTGTTCCTTTGTTTTTTGTATCCCTGATTCCACTTCTGTCACTTGTTTGGCTACTACTGAACATTACTTATAAATGACTCTGTATTATCTTGCTCTCCCAGCATCGTTTAAATATCCTTGTCAGCACTTGGTCTCATTCTGCATATCGGGTTATGTGGATCCATTCTTCAGTGACTTCCAACACTGCCCAATTAAAATAGACCAAGATGTTCATGACGACGTCCTTTGATTTCTATAGAATTAATGTCAATATTGGAAACTCTTTTGAGGCTCCTCAGTTTTCTCAAGTAGCTACAGTTATCTGAAAAACTTGTTCCTCTCTCTTTGTAGGTCAACTGACAGCATCATCCCTGTAAATGTGCAGGCTTTGGCACGCCAACAAATTGAAAAGGTAACATGGTTAAACGGAAACCTGTGATGGTAATTTAATTTTTGAGTGATCCGACCCTCTCAGCATGTTTCTTGTGAAGATCTTCCGTCCATTGTTTACTTTTTTCTTTTCCTGTCTCTGAGTGCATATATGGGTCACTGTAGCTATTAAATCTGGCCTTCGGATTGATCTTCCCTTATCAGAGAAGCATCTTTCCTTCCTTTTTCATATATATAACTGGAGTTGTTATTCTTTGTTGACAGTCTTGGTGTGCTCTTACAAATCTCTCAATAAATGATACCTACCTGAGACCTGGCATTACTCCTGCAATTGATGATGGCAGCACTAATTGTTCATCGTCTACCAGAGGGAAATCCACTGCTAAAGTGACATCCAATGCTGATGGATCTTTCTACGCACACAGTCACCAAGAGCATAATCAAGGGAGTTTAAGAGGAACTGCAAGAACTTTTGACCGTTTCTCCTCTTCTTCTCTAGGTGATGATAAAGTAACTACTGGCAAGGTTCCACGGGTAAATGATGATTCAGTAACCAGTTGTATATCTACAAATGGTATGAAGATGCCACCAATCAGAAATTCAGCACTCCCAGCAAGGCAAGTGGAACCGAGAGAAGCTAGTCTGGTTCTGATTGATGATGATGACATGCTCGAGGTAATGTTATCGATACAAGTAGCACACCTTTTTAAAATCTAGGTATTTTTTCATTGAAACAAACATCTGCTTCTCAATTTGGATTTGTAGTTCCTCTCTCAGCCATAGCGTGTATGCTGTAACATATTTAATTACAAAGCTGGTAGGAAACTCTATACAACTAGCTTTGGATTTGCACTATTATTCATTAGCTCTAGAAGGAAATCTTTTCATAGTTTCATGTGCAGAATATAAAGCAGTCTAACTCCAATATTTGATCACTTTGGACCGCAGAATATTGATGTAGACCAAATTGTGATGGAGCACTACCATTCTACGTGTACCTCTCAATTTTCTCTGTCTAAGTTGCCACCAGTAGCCTCATCTGTGGATATATCTGCTTCCATAAGAGAAGAGACCTGCTTACTTCCTGAATTACTTTCGAACTGTAGTCATGGAATAGAGGTATGGCTACCAGTTCTCTCATTGTGTTCATGGTTATTCCACAAATAATTGGTTTTCTCATTTTTGTTTGCTTTTAATATTCACACAGCTAAGGCTATGTCCAGAAGCTTTCACCCATGTGGAACAAATGAAGAGCGTGCTGCTTGCAATATCAAATGAACTCCTTGATGATGCTACAAGCCTGAGCCTTGATCATGTTGAACAGCTTCGTCAAGAGAGGTTTGCATTCTTGCCAATTGTCTCTCTCTCTCTTTGGTTTTTAATCTTATTTGGAATATAATTTAGCTTCTATCAGAGGCTGTGAAACATAATACATTACACAGAAAAATTATCAGGAAATTATACAGCAAGAAGAAATGAGGATTAAAGAATAACTGATAAAATGTCTGCTTTTTGTTATTTTATTTTTATTTCGTTAGCTGCATCACAACAGAGAGTACTTTCTAAGCTATTGAAAATTGTGTCGTTGCTAGGTTACTGTTGAAAAAGAAAATTCAGCAGCTCGAGATCCTTATCCAAGATAAAGAAAGGAAAAAATCTCAGTGTTTGGCATATACACCTACTCATAATATTCAGTACGAAACACCTCAGACAACATATTGTAAGGTGGATTATGCACAAGCGGATCCTCAAACTAATATAAAAGAACAAGGCAGATATGTAAATGATAGCTGGAATATGCCAAGAAACTATTTATTGTCAGAAGATGGGCATAGTCTTTCATCTGGTCCTGTAGAGAAGGAACAATATGTTCCTGAGATTGTAGATATCCCTTATACTGACGGTTCAAATGACAAAAAGTGGAGCAGTCGTGATTTTCCTTGGACAAAAAATCTGGAGGTGATTGATCATCTCTCCTTCTCTGTTCTTGTATTTGCATACCTCCTGTGTACTTGATGTGCTCTATTGCAATTGTTAGGTAAATAACAAAAGAGTTTTTGGGAACCACACATTTCGACCCAACCAAAGAGAGATCATTAATGCTACAATGAGTGGTTGTGATGTTTTTGTTTTGATGCCAACTGGAGGGGGTAAAAGCTTGACATATCAGGTAAGACATCTTAACTGTCACTTTCAAAAGCCATTTTCATTCGAAAAGCTATTTCTGGTTCTAATTCTATACTCAGATTTTAGCTTACACCCGTATAAATAGAGTGACAGTTTTAAGTTGTGTTCTAGGGTGAAACGTCAAGCTAGTATTCTGTCCTGTTGGAGGATATACTTCGGTATCAGAAACGTTTCTCTGCGTCTAGGACCTCAAACCATCTTTGAAACTTCTTCATAACATCTTTTTCTCTGCAGCTCCCCGCTCTGATCTGTGCAGGAATAACATTAGTCATTTCTCCACTTGTTTCACTCATTCAAGACCAGATAATGAACTTATTGCAGGTGAGACCTTCAGAAACCCAGCGATGTTGTTTCTGTGCTCTATTTCATAAATATAGTGTCCTCAGAATTTTTTTCCTCATTTACGCTTTGGTTACTGAATCATGGTTATAGATAAATATACATGCTGCTTCCTTACGTGCCGGAATGGAGTGGACTGAACAACTAGAGATACTTAGGGAGCTGAGCTCTGAGAATTCTAAATACAGGTTACTGTATGTCACACCGGAAAAGGTGGCAAAGTGAGTCACTATTTTTTTAAACGGTTGATTTTAAAAAGTCCAGATCAGATGGGAGTGAACAAATCATAGCTTTAGAAGACCTAACAGCATCCAAATCCTTAAGCTAGCTTTTGTCGTGAGTATAACCTATATAGTCCATGTTTAATTAGGGCCTCTCATGTTTTGATTATATATCCTGGCGCTGAAGTTTATTATTGCATTGGATACTTGCAATAGTTTTCTGATAACATTTGGACCAAAGCATTACATCTTATAATTCTACGATTTGTTTTACTTATTAGCATAGATGTGCTAAAGTATGTCAAGTCTTTCCTATTACGAAAGATACTACCAGTTACATCCAGCTGAGAAACTTCTCTTCCTTGACTACAGAAGTGATTCCCTTTTAAGGCACCTCGAAAGCTTAAACTCCCATAGTTTGCTTGCTCGATTTGTTATTGATGAAGCTCATTGTGTGAGTCAGTGGGGGCATGACTTTCGACCAGACTACCAGGTTAGCCTGTTTAAACTTTAAAACAGACACTACTCTTACATTTCTCTTTCCAAGAAACAGAACCTTCCTCTTTTTCCATTAAAAAAAGTGTTGGAATATGCAGGGTCTTGGTGTTCTGAAGAAGAAGTTTCCTAACATTCCAATGTTAGCTTTGACAGCTACTGCAACAGCCAGCGTAAAAGAAGATGTTGTGCAAGCTCTTGGCCTTGTTAACTGCGTTGTGTTCCGGCAAAGTTTTAACCGCCCAAATCTATGGTAATGTACTGAAAATAGCTCAGACAAATTCATTTGGAATGTTTCTTATTGAAAAAATTGCAGGTATTCTGTTGTTCCCAAGACAAACAAGTGTCTCGAAGATATTGACAAGTTTATTAGGGAAAACCATTTTGACGAATGTGGTATCGTTTATTGTCTTTCAAGAATGGACTGCGAGAAAGTCACTGAAGCATTGCGGGTTGGTCGTTTTGTTTGCCTTTCTTGTATCTGTTTAATATAGAGTCTTTTACATACTGTGGCATTCCACATATGTTATGTTCCAATTTGGAAGTGCATATCATTTCAGAAGTTTGGCCATCAAGCAACCTTCTACCATGCCAGTATGGATCCTGGTCAACGTGCCTATGTACAGAAACAATGGAGCAATAATGAAATCAATATAATATGTGCTACAGTGGCGTTTGGAATGGGTAATGAATGGTCTTTGCTATAGCTACTTTGATTGGTGGAAGTTTGCTGTCTGCTAATGTTGGTATTTCAGGAATAAATAAGCCTGATGTTCGCTTTGTAATTCATCACTCTCTACCAAAGTCCATTGAAGGCTATCATCAGGTGTTTATTCAACGTTAAATTGTGAATATCCTTGTAAACTAATTTTGTATCAATCGAATAGCAGCTAGAAACTCACATAAGTTAATTTTTGTTTCATGCAAGGAATGTGGTCGTGCTGGTCGGGATGGCCAGAGGGCATCATGTGTTTTGTATTACAGTTACAGTGATTACGTAAGCTGGGTAACTTTGACAAACTATCAAGATACTCTGGAGGAAAATCGATGGTCTTGGTCATGCCTGTGATTACTTTTCTTTCAGATTCGAGTGAAGCATATGATTAGCCAAGGAGTTCAGGGCCCCATGATAAGAGGATATAGTTCTATAACAAATTCAGAGAGGATACTCGAAGCGAACAAGGAAAACCTTCTTCGCATGGTATTTATTAGCAAGATTCCTAGTGTTTGCTTTCAACTTTCTAAATCTACTCACTGAGATATATTTCCCAAATTATGCTGCTTCAGGTTAGTTACTGTGAAAATGAGGTGGATTGTCGACGTTTCTTACAGCTGGTTCATTTGGGGGAAAATTTTGATTCGACGAACTGCAAAAACACATGTGATAATTGTTCCAGCAGCAAAAGTTTGGTTGACAAAGATGTAACGTTGATTGCAAGGCAACTGGTATAGGAAACATCTTGAAATTCTTCATGTACTTTTCCTGCTGGATGTTTGTATTGGTGACATATTTTTTGGCTGGATAGGTTGAACTGGTGAAGCTAACGGGAGAAAAGTTTTCTTCAGCTTATATCGTAGAACTCTACAGGGGATCCTTAAACCAGACGGTACGCACAACTAACAATACATTTATTTTGTTTCCGTTTCTGGAATCTATTAGTTCGAACCAGTTCTCTCTCATAAACCATGTTTACTTTACTAAACATTCCTCCTCACTCGCATGAATCCTAGTGTCACTGAAATGCTTGCAAGTAATTGTCTTTCTGCTTTTAGGTCAGAAAACACAGACATGATATTTTGCATCTCCATGGAGCTGGAAAGCATTTAGCAAAAGGTGAAGCATCTCGTATTCTGCACTATCTTGTGACAGAGGGCATTCTCGCAGAGTATGTTAAAAAAAGTGATCTATATGGATCTGTATCGTCGTTGCTGAAGGTACATTTAATTCAGATTTGGCTTTTGGATCTGGTAAATGTAATAAAAGATCTTTGTGGATATGTATCCTCGTTGCTGAACCTTTTTTGGGTTAAATATAGCTCTTTTCCCTTTTTGGTCTGAATAATTGTGCTTAAGAACGAATGTGTTTGTGTTCACATATATTTGTCTACACGTAAAATCCATTTTTCTATCGTTTTTAATCTAGGTGAATAAATCAAAGGCGGTCTCACTCTTATCTGGAGGTCAGACTATAATGATGAGGTATGACTTAACACTTGTGATATATCTTTCTTTAATGCTCACAAGAACTACTTGGAACCAAAGTGGCGCAGTAGCTAAATTTTAGGGATATGAATTTGGAGCCATGTTAAACTAATACACCTGTCTGTTCTTACGGAAATGCCATTGGCTCATTGCTGCTACTATTAGATTCTCTTGATAAAACATCAGACAATTTTGTGTGTCAGTTGCAGGTTGGTAATAGTTAGTTTTAGCTGAGACTTACATGTCTTTCGCAGATTTCCTTCAGCTGTAAAAGTATCGAAGCCTACCAAATCCGGAGCAACCACAGCAAAACTTCCACTAAAGCAAACTACTCTTCAAATGGCATATGCTCCTCCACACGATTCGGTATATCTTTTTTTTTTTTAATTTTTCTTTTCTTCCTCTAAGGTTATTAATTACCATTCTGTATTGCTAAAAGCTGGTTCATTTTCTTATTGTCGGGCTAGACTCTCTCGGATATCTTGTACAAAGACTTGAAAAAGCTTCGTGCTGATATTGTCAAAGAATCCTCAGATGGAGTCGTGGCACACCATATATTCGGGTAAGTCCAAAATTCCTATTCATGTCATTTTCCATTTATTTCTCAGGTCGTAAGTAACATCCAAGTCCCTTCTGTGTTTGTAGCAATGCGACGCTTCAGCAGATAAGTAAACGACTTCCCAGAACCAAGGAGGAACTCCTCGATATTAATGGTCTTGGAAAGTAAGCATCTTCTACCTTTTCAAAATTTTACTCTCTGTAGCCAAAGTACGGAAATAATCTCAAGGGTTTTGGCGCATGGTTATCTTTTAAACTCTAAACAGAGTCAAGGTGAGCAAGCACGGGGATCGATTATTGAGAACCATAGAATCAACCATCAAGGAACATAACAGAAACGGTAAGAACAAGAGTCCCGGCTCAGGGAAGAGGAGAAGAGACGAGAACATTAGTCCAAATGTAGCAAACGATGATGATCCCGATTGGAGACCAACTCAGTCCCACAAAAAGGCAGCGAAGAACAAAAAGTAACAAGGCGCATCGTCAGTGTTTGGATAAGAAGCTTCATAGATGAGATCATGTGACAAAAACAAAAAACGGTAAACGAAAGTTCCCTTTTCATTTGCTTGGCTTCGTTTGTGTGTGTGTCGTCGTAAATCTTTAGTTGTAAAGAATATTTGGTCGTTACAGACATGGAATCTATTAATAATAACAACCCAGGAAATTATTTTGAGTGTTTTGTCTATTTATAGTGTTTTTCATGGTACCTAAATGGTTGTATCTTTTGTTTTAGTGTCTTTTTGTTGTACCTTTTGGATTTTTTTTGTGGTTTTTACAGTATTCTAACAGTAGTGTATTTTATTTTTTGTTTGAAACTGTTGGACTTTAAGTGTATATTTCTTTTTCATTTAATATATTACAAAAAAACAATAAAATATAGTTCTGATTTATAGAAAAAACGTGAATCAAATTTTGGATTTCTTACTCTAAGTTGTGTATGAATAGCAGTGTTATGCTATGATATAAATTTAGATCTAATAATAAGAAAGTAATTTTTAACTAGTCATTGTATAACCCTATTGCCTATCTACCTAACCATGAATTCCCCTAGCAAAACCTTATTCCTAACTATGAAACTACTTAAGCATGCTTATGAAGAACATAATAACAATGGAAATTATAATCATATAAATCAAGATAAGGGTTCAGAAAGTCTTCTCTAGATTTGCAGAACAGAGATTACAAACTTCTCCTTTGACAGCAATACCAAAGTTGAATAAAAGAGAAAACAAGTGAAAGAAAACTAGAAAACTATTTTGCTTGGATGCTAGTGAGCTTTGTGAATTTCGTGTTGTTCTTCTCGTCTGTGGCTTCTATATTTATAGTGTAGAGAGTCGTCCAGGATGTTGAGTGAAATGAGGAACCATATTCTGATAAGGATCCAAACTTTGGACTTATCACTTCACGATCGATCGAATAACAGAATTATATTTCATCGAATATATTTGAATACGCGTTTTGAGTATCTTCTTAATCTCTTCTGACTATATGCAACAGATTCTAAGTGGCAATGGTCTTTATCTGATAATGTTATGGAACCTTATAATGGTTCTGATCGATTGATTCCCCTAGGTAGCTGATAGGGATGATATTTTACCGCTTTTCGATATGAATTTTTGGTGTTTTTCATGAAGAAACTATTTGATTTGAAACATAAACCACTGGATTTCATAGTTTTCTGTTTGCAAAGTGTTTTGTGAAAATAATGCATTTTAGGTCACAAATGGGCATTTTCTACCAAGTCCAACAAAATCAACATCACAAGTCCAGGCCCAGATGAAGAAGATGTTTAATTTAGATTGAAGTGAGGAGTTAGGACAATCAAGCCACGTGAGTTAGCTGTCACATGAGCTTGGAATCAAGTCATTAGCCCTCAGGAGTAAGAAGTTAAGCCTAAATCATTGAAGGTGTATCCAGAAGCCCACATGAAATGAAGGCCCAATCGACCGGAGGAGAGGCCCGCCGATCGATCAAGGCCCATTATCTCAAGGAAGCTTCAAGAACAAATTAAGATAAAGACCGTTTCATTTGGGGAGTTATCTGGATATGTTGGAGATAATCACTGAATATACTAAATCTTCAGAAGACGCGTTTAGGATAACAGTCGATCGACTGATATATAGGCGACCGATCGATCAGAGCCGAATAGACACAAATCTCTTCCTGATTTATCTCGGTCAACAACTCGACTCTCTCCCCTATATATACAGACGACTGAAGCCAGAGAGAAACATCACCACTCAAAAGCTTCCAGGCATCCAGGCTAAATAGTTTTCAGTTTCTTATATTTGTTTCTTCATTTTATTGTTGCTTTGATCATTGCTTCAAGGACGAAGTTTGTAATCTCTGCACTCTAGAGAAACTATTATGAACCCTATTTTATAATAAGCAATTTTCATTGTCATACTCTTGCTATGTTTGACTAATCTCTTAGTTAGGAATAAAGTTTTGCTAGGAGGAATCATGGTTTGGTAGATAGGCAATATGGTTGTGTAATGATTAGTTTATAGGTTTAGTTTCATATCAGATCTTAATATAATCATAGGATAAACCTGCTACTAATACACCACTTAGAGTAAGAGATCCATAACTTGATAGTGAAAACTTTACTATTTATAGTTTATAAGAATTTGATTTCTTGAACTTAATGCCTAGATTAATTGGTTGATCAGCCCATAGGTTCTCTTTCTGAAAAGATATATGTTAGAGTTAACTCGGAAACCAATTGAACTATACTGGCTAAGCTTGACCATAAGGATAGTCAGTTAATAGTGATTTCAACTATATAGCCTAAACTTGGATTTACATCAGTTACTACCTTGAATAATTCAAACCGTGTTCCTCTGATGCATTGCCTGACTTCCTTACGCTTTTAATATTTGAATTCTCTTACGTTTTTATTCTGTTTTAACATTTTCAGGCATTGATCGATCGACCAAATTATCTACAATCGACCGAAAGGTGTTCTCTTGATCGACCAGTTCACACTGTCGATCGACCAAAACCAAAAACCTTTTCATTTTGTTGTTTAGCTAGAGTGAACTCGGACGTGCTACTGTGTACACTCTGCTCCCTGGGGATTCGATCCCTAAGTATTATTGCGAGACATGTGCGCTTGCAGGACATATTTTGGGCAAAAAACTAAATCCCCATCAGTAGCGATCGATTGGGCCATCACCAATGGACTTCATTTTGACATATCTTCCATGATCTGGGCTTTACTCCTTGCTCCCGAGGCTAAACGACTCGATTTCAAGATCATGTGACTGCTGACTCACGTAGCTTGATTGTTCTAACTTCTCATTTCTATCCAAGTTAAAAATCTGCTTAATCTGGGTCTGGGCTTCTGATGGTGAATTGCTGAACTTGTTAAGAAATGCTCATTTCCGACCTAAAAAGTCTTATTTTCACACAAACACTTATGAAACAGAAAAATATTGAATTCAATAGTTTTAGTCTTAAAATCAAACGGTTTCTTTAAGAAAAGAACCTAAAAACAATACTAAAAAGCGGTGAAATATCACCCATATCAGTTACCCGGAGAGAAAAGCCGATTACATCAGACTTGAGCTTAAAACAAAAGAGAAAAACTAGAAAAAAATCTACTACACGATAATATACAGAGCACATAGCCGGCTAAATGCCGGACTCTGGCTAAGAAACCAGATCTTGAAGCTTTTTACTCTAGTGGTAGAGAGAGGCTAGAGAAAAATTTGATAGAGAGAAAACAAAAATCTTGCATTTTAAGGTACATGTGTTCACTAGTGTAGTCAATAAAGGGTAATTGTGTTTCTTTTAACAAAAGGAGTAATTGGTAAGGGCTGTAGACTTTTCTACAACCATATTTCTTTTTAAACCACTAAATTTTCTCAATCATGCTCTAAAGAACAAAAAAAAGTGAAGCTCTAATATTTTTATTTTACAAAATATTAAAATTCATAGCCAATTTTTTTTTTCTTTTTTTTAATCATCTGGATCAATATTATTGAAAGTAACAACAAAGTAATTGAAGAATACAACGAACCACAAATCAAAATCATGAAAAGTCTAATATCACAAACCTAACAATAAAGCTATCTAGATACTACTAAGTCAACCATAAAGGCCATCTTGATCTTGAAACTATGAAGGTTCTTCTCCTAACAGACTTTTGAATCTTCGAATTTTGTATCTTTGTTTTGTCAAATCTTCCATAATCTCTATCTCCAGAGTAATTAGTTGGAGAAGAGAGATAAGCCCCAACCATCCAGGGAAACCACACATCCAACCAACCAGGAGAACCACACATCCCAACCAATCAGGGGAACCACACGTCCCAACCAATCAGGGGAACTACACATTGCATGGTCTGACTAGAGAAGATAACACCACCAAAAAAGAGATGAAAAAAAGATAAAGCCTCTCCGGTGACAACCAAAAAATACCAGTCATCGGAGAAGCGAGAGACAAAAATTTAAAATCTATAACCAAAATCTTACAACACTGAAATCTAGAGCCACAAAAACAAAAAATCTACGGCTACAGCTATAACCCATTGGGGTCAAAATTATGCAAAATCCTTGCTACATTCATCGTTGCCTTAACGAAACATTCTCTCTTTTATTTATAATTATTATTTATAATTACATGCATAATTATATGCGTTAATATATCTTTCTACTACATTTCTAAATAAACTTCTTTGCTTACCTCTTAAAACTTGTTTGCCGGACCGACTTATTTGTTGGTCAATAAATAAATATTAACATCCATTATCCAAAATACATGATTGTTTACATTACAAATGGAATATAACCTAGTTTCAAAAAACTTTGTAGTTCTACCCACCCCAGTCGTCCTGCATATTGTATTCATTAACACCTAATAAATTATCTCACGTAGAGAAGGTGTCTTAAACGATAAACCGTACATATCAGCTTTTTTTGAATTCCATTCAAACCCATCCACCTTCTCGACGTAATATTCAAAATGTGATTGACTGTTTTGATCATTGAAAAATATTAATAAAAACCTACATTATGTTAGGATATGTACAATATACGTTTTGGATTGTATAGAAATATGGTAGCTATGATCTCATTGTTATGTTATCTGGTTGTTAAGCCTAGGATATCTCTAACTCTATGTTGTATAAATAGTTTTGTACGTATTCAATGAAAAGTACAATTCATAAACTCTATCATGGTATCAGAGCTCTAAGATCTATACCTAACTAAACCTTTTTTTTCTCTCCGTTTTTCTTTCTCAAATGTCAGCCTCCTCTGAAGTTTCCTCTGTTGAAACCCACACGGTTTACAACGCCACAGACCCCAAATCACATCTGATTTCGGTCAATATGAAGAACATAACCAAGCTCTCCTCCGCCAACTACTTCACTTGGCAGATCCAGGTTCGAGCACTCCTTGAGGCTCATGAACTTCATGTGTTCGTCGACACTACAAGAAAACACGCCGTTTACGAGGGAATTTTGCGACGCCGAGTTTCCCTCGCAAATCTGCGTGGCATTTGCGACGAATTTGCGTGTAATCCCAAACATCATCGCACTATCGTCGCAAATCCGCGAGGACAAAATGCGTCGCAAACACGTCGCAATTTAGCGACGCCATTGCGACGTTTTTGCGTAAAGGGTGAACTATGCGAGAAGTGAGCGACGTATGTACGCCGAACACGTAATCCTCACAAAGGACTCGCAAATTTGCGACGCCTTTGCGTCCAAACTGGGAGGAACCG
>OVAP01002252.1:4367-19324 GCA_900406295.1 Aurinia saxatilis
TTTTTTTTTTTTTTTGTCTTGGATTGGTTGCCTCTTGAAGCTGGTTGTGGCCATAGTCATGTATCCACTCATCAAACGCATTCTCAAATTCTTCATTGAATGCTTGATCAAAATTTTTATCTATTGTATAATTGAAAGGATTTTGAGAAAAAGATACCATATTTTATATGAAGTTTAATATATATATATATATATATATATTATATTAAATCAAGAAAAGAGATTTAATTTGGAGATTGAGAATGACTATATAGCAAATGATTAATTTAAGAACATTTTTTGAGATTTTTGAGAGGCAAGATGTCAATTATATGAGAAATGGAGAAAAGCTAAGAGAGAAGTGAATTGGAAGATTGAGAATGACTACAACAATTGATGAATTTAAGAATATTTTATGAGAATTATATGAGATATGGAGAAATGATGGATTTTATGAGAATTATATGAGATATGAACCATGCTGACAAACATATAGAGAAAGGTATATAGTACATGAAAATTTATATATTCTCTCTGTTTTTTAAAGAGTGTTGTTTTAGATTAATTTTTTTGTTTCACAAAGACTATCGTTTTCATTTTCCAATATAATTTTTAATACTAAATACCTAATTTAACTTAAAAAAAAAAGGATACAACTTATTATTTAGGGACAAAACAACACTTTTAATATGTTTTATTAATCTATGTGCAAAAAATCAAAACAACACTCTTTAAAAAATGGAAAGAGTACAAGAAAAAAGGTACACGATAGCTGTCAAATTAAATACAAGTGTCAAAAAACGAAACTGAGCTAATTCTTTGGTTGTAAGTTGGTGTCGGCAAACCACAACAAAGAAACCAAACTGATCGCACAAGCTTTTATGACAATTTCTTTGTTGGCTTGTGCCGATACCAACATGTTGTCTTATTCTCTTATTTTTCATATCATTTATCAAGTCCCTTTATCTTAAATGTTCCCACAATCCTGATCAAATCACACAAAATTTAAAGCCATCAACTTTAAAATATGATGGAAAACTTAACCAAATTTGAATGGAACAATTTATGTTTTAACTATACCAAGCCTGCTATGATTTATGATGGAAGACGTTGGTGGACTCATGATTCTTCTTGTGGCAACAAAGATGGAACATAGATCACAACAGCTTTACAGTTGCCAGAAATATCTATGTGACTGCAAACAAAAACTTGCTCTTCAAACTCGGTGGGTACCACACCCTTATCCTTGTGGATCTTGTTCTGAGTAGAGAACATCTTGGCAGATCTACAAAATAGTAACAACATAAAGACACATATGTTAGCTAATGAAATCCAGTTAATGAAGCTAACTTTCATGAATCTTGATTGTAATAAAACTTTATTGGCAAATAGTAACTCGATTTAAGTAAATCCACAAATCATTTTGTGGAAAACATTCATTCATTTTGTTTACCATCTTCTCTGTTACTCCCTCTGTTTCTTAAAGAGTGTCGTTTTAGACTTAGTTTTTTGTTTCACAAAGAGTGTCGTTTTCATTTTCCAATATAACTTTTCATACTAAATACCAAATTTAACCTCAAAACAAAGAAGAAGATGAACAGTCAACTTATTTTTTAGGGACATAATAGAACTTTTAATATGTTTTATTAATTTGTGTGCAAAGAGTCAAAACGACACTCTTTGAGAAACAGAGGGAGTATTATTTTTCTAAACATTAATTCATTCATTATTTTTATAAACATTAATGATCTGCAAACTGTAGTTAATGACTTTGGCTAAAGGGAAGAAAGTTAGTCAAATTTAACTCATGTGCTTGATTATGCAAATTTGTATGTTTTTTTACCAAGTCACTTTGTTCTTGTGTGAACAGTCTGATGATGTTTCTTTATTGGAGGCTAGTAATGCTGCTAGCAAAGTAGTAATTAGATGTCAACTACTGGATTGGTTATCAACAGATGATGTTGTTGTCGGGGAAGGAGAGTTCTTCTCATCTGAACCAATGTACAAGATTGGTCGTATTCCTATTGGTCCTAGTGCATCAGTTGTCCTTGTCAGATCTATATCAAAAGAAGATGTATATGTTTGGAGGCCCACCTCTATTGTTTCATCACTTGGACAATTTATTGGAACCAAAATTCCATGGCGAGCTGATAAAATTATTTTGGACAATGACAAAGAATCCCCAGTTGAAGATTATACGAATGGTTCATCGGTAATATTTTCATTTCACTCTATTATGAACTTGTAAATATTAATGCCTGAAATGTCCTAACAGATGTTTTATATTTTATAATTGACTTAGACATCACGTGATAGATATGTCCTATTAAATTGGAGTTTAGAGGATGTAATAGTTGTTAAGAAGATGCTTATTTGTGGAGACCAACAATTATGGATGTTTACTTGATGGGTAAAGCGCTTCATGAGTTTATCGCCTGGCCTATTCTGAAGATACAACCGATTAATACTACCTCTACAAGAGCATCAGAAAAAGCATCATCACCTGGGGTAAAATTATGTACCTATATTGCTATGATTTATTTCTTCATGTTTCGTTTGACTTGTTGTTTTATGAAATCCTGATGAAAGTGGTTGAATTTTTGAGTGATAGAGTGTAAGTTGCAGCATCAACAACAGTTTAGGTGTAGAGAAGAAGTGCATACTCCTAGATTGCAACAACTCAGGACAAGTTGTTGCCGAAGGAAAAGTTTGTCCAAGTAGACCCGAAGGCGTGGTCCATTGCGCCCCCTTAGGTTCTAATGCTAGTAGAGTATGGGTGATAGTTTCAAAGATTGGAGATGCAAAAGTGTGGAGACCCAGTTCAGAAGTTCAAATCATTGTTGATGCTATATGTACTATGGTTCCTTGGCCTAATGATAAATTAAGTTAATATGATATTGTTGTGAAGTGGATTTAGTTTGTATTGTAATTTTGGATCATCTTTGTGGTTTATGACTTGAAGTGTAAACTGTCTTCAGCTTGTTAAATTTGAATGTTTTTTATTATATATTTTACATTATATATATATATATATATTTAATTTTTTTTTATATATTTAAAAAATAATTTCTATAAAAACCAAAATCTGGGAATTGGAAGATAAGAACTATAACAGAAATGGAATGCTATAGTAAATGTATATATATAACAATTCAATAACGCTATTACATGAAAAATCAATAACACAGAAAAATTGCTATAGTAAATATATATATATATATATATATAATAATTAAATAACGCTATTGTATTAAATATAATTGCAATCCGAAAAGCGCTATTGTATACACAAAAACAATAGTACAAAAAAAGCGCTATGTAATGTCCCGACCTATTATAACGGGCGATGATAGAGCATTTTTAAAACGCTATGGTATTGACAGATAGAGTTTTTCGGACGCTAATAATGCTCAATTTGCTTGTAGTGCCATCAATATACAATCTCTGCGATCCTCAGGAGTGGGTTGAACTAGGTTTTGATCATCAATTCATCCACCTGGTATATATTGGGTACTTAAATGTGGAATTTGTGATAAACCATGTTTGCCTACACTACAAAAAAATACGGAGTATATGACGAACAAAAACAGTTGGTAACCCACGGAAATCACGATATTCGACGGGTTATCGATTTGTTTCGTCTGTCGGAAACCAGGCATTGGAAAAGATTTCCCATCGGTTTCCCATCGCAGCTTGTGACGGACTCCTGACGGCTCCAACTCCATCAGAAACATCCGACGGCACACCCACAATTTGTTTCTTTTTTTTCACGCTGAGGAGACGGGTGGTGGCTGACCGACAAATAAATGACGGGGGTGGAGCGACAGATTTCCGACAGACGTAGACTGACGGATTTTCGACGGGTATTACCCAACGGATTTCCGACAGCCATAAACAATGGTTATATGGTAGACTTTAGACATCATAACTGACGGATTTCCGACGGGCAGTATCAAATTCATTGAAGGAATACGAAAGATCGTTTAGTATTTTCTTGTTTTATTTTTGAGTTTATTATTATTTTCGATTCATAAATTACCTTGATTGAATTTATAAAAATAAAACTGATAATAAATATTATAAATCCCAAAATTCAAAAATATAAAAATTGCATTGAAAAACAGAAAAGCATAAAAATTAAACGCCATTGTCATAGGCATCCGGGAATCATTCCTTATTGATAGTGTCCATTCGCCTGTGTCGAGTGGCGGTTCTCTCGCTCTCCCTCCGGAACAGCTCTTGTTCTGCTTCCGTGCTATGTGATTGTCCTCTCTGACCTTCTTAAGCCGCTGGATTTCAGATTCCAAATGAGGTGGAAGGTAAGAAGAAGTGACTTCATTCATGTGAGAAAGCCAGAAACGGCCATTTGAAGTCGGAGTGAACAACAAATTATAGTTATTAGTTTAGTAAATTTTTGAAATTACGATTTTCAAATCAAAATAAATGATAATAATAAAAAGTACCGTTAGTAAAATGTTTTCATCTCCTCACAGTTTAATTCATCCACGGATGTTGTTATGATGTTATGATACAATAAAAACCAAATGTTCTTATGTGTTTCAGATTTTGTTATGTGATCTAAATCTTAAATTTGAATGTATCCATTTGTGCATAGAATTAATGAAATAATGTTTAAAAATCTAAATAAATTCAAACATGTTGGAAATCCATTGGTTTTATACTACTTGTTGGAAACCAGTCTGTTACTTTTGTATACACCGAACAACCCCAAAAATACAAAAATAAAGGTGCCCCTCGGATGTCCGTCGGGTTTTCCAGATTTGTGATACATATCCAATGCGCACCGTTTTTTTAAAGGAGTAATTTGAGTGGATAGTCAATGTAAAATATGAAATTGGAAAAATAGGCAAACACTATGAACATTTTCTGACTGGCCACTAAATTTTAGTGCGCTGGCTTGCGCATAACATCCAACGAACTTGTTCACGGTGTCAATAATTTTTTGCCACATTTGCTTACAGTGAGAGGTCTCTGCTATGGGACCTCTCTCTCTACATAACTTGAGGTATCATAAGCTGCAATTCTTGTCCAAATTGCGGCTTCTTTTTATTCATTCCCCACCACTGCATCCTTACTAGTGTTTAACCATTCACTGATAAGTACTTTATCTTCAGTTGTACTCCATTTCAGTCTAGAATCTTTGTGATCCTCAGATGTGAGTTTAACTAGGTTTGAATCATCACTTCATCCACCTGGTACCATATTGGATATTAAACTTCGGAATTTGTGATGAACAATGTTGCCTACACCATAAAAACGGCCATTTGAAGTCGGAGTGAACAACAAATTATTGTTATTAGTTAGTAAATATTTGAAATTTCGATTTTCAAATAAAAATAGATGAAAAATAAAAACATAGTACCTTTTGTAAAATGTTGTTCATCTTCTCGCATGTTAATTCATCCATAATGTTGTTATGATGTTATGATGCAATAAAACCAAATATTCTTATGTGTTTCATATTTTATTATGTGATAAAATAATCGAATTTGAATCTATCCATAAGTTTTGTGTGTGCATAGAATCAATAAAATAATGTTAAAAAATCCAAAAACATTTTATCATCAACAGTTGCTCTCATGGCGATTCTAAAGGCGATAGTCAAATGGTTAATTATTTGTGTCCTTTCAACCCTCCTATGGACGGTTTCTCTTGACAACGGTGTTCAGAGAGATTTGCATTTCACATCAATCGCAAAAAGTTTCGTTCACTTGGCTTTCAAACGAATTTTAACAGCTTTGCTTTGGAAACAACCGCCATGGCCACCACTACGCAAGACAAACCGGTTTGAATTTTTATATATATTTTTTATGTATTTCATGTGTGACGATGTTCGTATAAGCGTCGAGAATTGGCAAGAATCAGTATATTGGGTTCAAATCCATGAAATATCTTTAGCCCCTTAAGGTTATTTGGTCAAGGTGATGCAACATTGGAGGTTGATGTTTCAAGAATTGTTTCGAAGATATGGGAGGTTTATTGTATGAATGAGAATCATAAATAATGAAGATCACATGACCCCGATGCGGAAGTGTTGGTATCAGATTGTCAATTTATAAGAATTTATGTAAAAAGCAATAGGCTTTTTCATGAAGTGTGCACACCAGAGTTTTATCTAAGAGATGCTAGACAAAGTCACACTTTGTATTAGAGGAAGATCAAATACGAAGAAGGAAAATAACAAATTTTATATTCTGTTAGTGAAGGCTTTCTTTGATAAAGCATCGTCAAGTTCGCTTTTTTTTGTTGGTATCATCCGTAGTATATGGCGCATATATCTGCTTATGTAATAATTTTCTTTTTGAAGGTTCTGTATATTTATTTTGTAATCCGACTTCTGTAAACAATTCTTAATATTCAATAATATAGACGCTAAATTGTTTTTTAACCATGTCGGAAAATTGGTCGGTTTTATACTAACCCGTCAAAAATTCGTCGGATTTATAATACCTCGTTGGAAATCTGCAGGTTTTCTCTTGCATGCACTGAATAACCTTTGAATACAAAAATAATTTCGTCGGTTTTTTCAGAGTTGTGTTGGATTTCTAACGGGCACCGAGTTTTTAAGAATAATTTCAGTGGATATAGAAAGTAAAATACAAAATTGGCAATATAACTCCATCCTCTGGCTGATTAATAAATTTTAGCGATTACATGGGCATAACATCCAACGAACTTATTCACAATGTCATTAATTTTTAGGCCACATTTGCTTACAGTGAGAAGTCTCTCTCTCCCTTTAGTAGCTCGCTAACTGCAGGACTTGAGGCATAGTAAGCTGCAATTCTTAACCAAACATGGCTGCTTTTTGTTCATTCCCCACTAGTGTATATCATAACTGGTGTGTTAAAAAAGATACTGATGAGCACTTTATCTATCAGTTTACAGCCTTTACGATCCTCGGGTGTGGGTTGAACTAGGTTTGGATCATCACTTCATCCACCCGGTACCATATTGGACGCTAAACTCTGGAATTTATGATGAAACATGTTGCCTACATCATAGAAACGGTCCTTTGAAGTCGGAGTGAACAACAAATTATTGTTATCAGCTAATAAATATTTCAAAATTACGATTTTCAATAATAAAAAAGTACCTTTCATAAAATGTTGTTCATCTCCTCGCATGTTAAGAAATCTACGGATTTTGTTATGGTGCAATAAAAACAAAATATTCTTTTGTGTTTCATATTTTCTTATGTGATGAAAATCTCAAATTTGATTGAATCCACAAGTTTTTGTGCAAAAATTCAATGAAATAATGTTTAAAAAATAAAAAAAAATTAACCGCAGTAGAAATTCGTCGGTTTTATACTACCCCGTCAGAACTTCATCGGTTTTATACTACCCCGTCGGAGTTTCAAATTTGTGACCGATTTTTATAACCATTAATATGAATGGATTGCCAGAGTAAAGTATGAAATTGGCAAAATAGCAAATCATCATTAACATCATATTCTGACTGGCCACTGGATTTTAGCGTGTTGATATGCGCATAGCATCCAACAAGCTTGTTAACACTGAGAGGTCTCTCGATTTGGTAGCTCGTTATCTGCAGGACTTGAGGCATGGTAAGGTGCAATTCTTGACCAAAACGCGGCTGCTTTCTGCTGATTCCCCACCACTGCATTCTTACTATTGTTTAACCATGCACTGATAAGCACTATATCTTCAGTGGTTCTCCATTTTAGTCTACAATCTTTGCAATTCTCGGGTGTAGGTTGAACTAGGTTTTGATAATTACTTCATCCACCCGGTACTATATTGGGTACTAATTTATGAAATTTGTGATGAGCCAGGTTGCCTACACCACAAAAACGGCCCTTTGAAGTCTGTGAGAACATCAAATTACTGTTATTAGTTAATAAATATTTGTTATGATATTAAAAAAATGTAAAATAAAAAACATAGTACCTATAGTAAACTGTTGGTCATCTTCTGGTAGGTTAATTCATCCACGGATGTTGTTATGATGCAATAAAAACCAAATATTTATGTGTTCATATTTTGTTATATGATGAAAATCTCTAATTTGAATGTATCCATAAGTTTTTGTGCATCAAATCAATGAAATAATGTTTTAAAAGTCCAAAAACATTTCCATTGCAAAATTTGTTGGTTTAACTATTTTGTCTTAATTTCGTTAGTTTTATACTAATCCGCCCGTTTACTCTAAATATCCTCTAAATACAAAAATAAAGATGTCCGTCGATTTTTCGAGATATGTGACGGAGTTTTGACGGGCACCCTTTTATGAAGAATCATTTGAGTGGATAGTCAAAGTAAAATACAAAATTGGCAAATAGCCCAACACCGGTGAACATCATCCTCTGACATGCGCATAACATCCAACAACTTTGTTCACGGCGTCATTAATATTTTGCCACCTTTGCTTACAGTTGGAGGTCTCTCTCATTCGTAGCTCTCTAGCTGTAGGAGTTGAGAGCTGCAATTCTTGACCAAAATGCGTCTGCTTTCTGCTCATTCCCCACCATTGCATCATTAGTGGTTTTAACCAGGCACTGAATGAGCATTTTATCTTCAGCGGTAATCCTTTTCAGTCCACAATCTCTGCGATCCTCGGGTGTAGGTTGAACTAGGTACAGATCATTACTTTATGCAACTGGTACTATATTGAGTACTAAACTTTGGAATTAGTAATGAACCTTGTTAGATCACAGAAACGACCCTTTGAAATCGGAGTGAACTGCAAATTATAGTTATTAGTTTAATATATATTTGATTAGGATTTTCGAGCAGAATAATGAAAAATAAAAGACATTTTACCTTTAGTAAAATGTTGTTCAACTCCTCACACATTAATCAATCCACGGATGTTGTTATGTTCAATGAAAACCAAATATTTTTGTGTGTTCATATTTTCTTATATGATGAAAATCTCAAATTTCAATGTACCCATACGTTTTTTTTGCATATAATCAATGAAATAATGTTAAAAAGTCCAAAAGCATGAAAGCCATCTGAAAATCGTCGGTTTTATACCAACTCGTCGGAAATTCATCGATTTTATACTATGCAGTCAGAAATCCTTTGGTTTATTCTCGTATACACTGAATAACTCCTAAATACAAAAATAAAGATGTTTGACAGAAATCCGTTGGTTTTTTCAGATATGTGAACGAGTTCCGACGGGCACCTATTTTTTAAAGATTAATTTGAGGCATAACCAAAGTAAATTACGAAATTGGGAAAATAGGCAAACACAGTGAACATCATCCTCTGACTGGCCATTAGATTTTAGTGTACTGACATGTGCATAGCATCCAACAAACTTTTTCACAGTATCATTAATTTTTTGCCACCTTTGGTTACAGAGTGAAATCTCTCGCTTTGGTAGCTCTCTAACTGCAAGACTTGAGGCGCAATAATGAGGACTATATCTTCAACGGTACTCCATTTCATTATACAATTTCTGCGATCTTAGGTGTAGGTTGAACTAGGTTTGGATCATCACTTCATCCACCCGCTACTAAATTATGGAATTTGTGATGAGCTAGGGGTACTACACCATAGAAATGAGTCATTTGAAGCCGAAGTGAACAACAAATTATTTTTATTAGTTAATGAATATTTGAAATTACGTTTTCCAATAAAAATAAATGAACAATAAAAATATACCTTTTGTAAAATATTGTTTATCTCCCCGCGGTTAATCCATCCACTTTTATGGTGCAATAAAAAACCTAATATTATTATGCGTTTTATATTTTCTTATCTGATCGAAAATCATTTTTGAATGTATCCATAACATTTTGTGCATAAAATCAATGAAATAATGTTTTAAAAATTCAAAATAACCTTTTCGGAAATTCGTTGGTTTTATACTAACCCGTCAGAAATTAGTCGGTTTTATACTAGTCCGTCATAAGTTCGTCGATTTTATACTAGCCCGTTGGAAATCCGTCAATTTACTCTCGCATACACTGAATAATAGACGGATTTCCGACGGACACCTTTATTTTTGTATTATAAGTTATTCAGTGTATGCGAGAGTAAATCGATGGATTTCTGACGGGGTAGTATAAAATCGTCAAATTTCTGACGAGTAACATTTTTATAGAATAATGTGAGTAGATATTAACTCCATTGAACCACACTTCAGCTCAATTTCTTTTCTCATACTCCTTTCTCATTTCATTCACTCAAAAAGCCTCCAATTGCACCAAAAAGACTCAAACAAGTACCAAAGTAAAATAAAAAATTGGCAAAATAGTCAAACACCGTAAATATCTTCCTCTGACCGACCACTAGATTTTAGTGCGCTGGCATGAGCATAGCATCCAACAAACTTGTTCACAATATCATTAATGTTTTGCCACATTTGCTTACAGTTTGAAGTCTCACATTTTGATAGCTCTCTAATTGCAAGACTTGAGGCATAGTTTGTTGGAATTCTTGACCAAAACACAGCTGCTTTCTGCTCATTACCCATCATTGCATCCGTTGTGGTCTTTAAGCAGGCACTGATGAGAACTTTATCTTCAGCAGTACACCATTTTAGTCAACAATCTATGCGATCCTCGGATGTAGGTTTAACTAGGTTTGGATCATCACTTCATCCACCCGGTACTAGATTGAGTACTAAACTGTGGAATTTGTGATGAACAAGGTCGTCCACACCATATAAACGGCCCTTTTAGGTCGGAGTGAACAAAAAATTATTGTTATTAGTTAACTAGTATTTGAAATTACAATTTCCAAAAAAAAAAAAACATAGTAATTTAGTAAAAGGTTGTTCATCTTCTCGCATTTTAATTCATCTTCAGAAGTACACCAATTTAGTCAACAATCTATGCGATCCTCGGATGTAGGTTTAACTAGGTTTGGATCATCACTTCATCCACCCGGTACTAGATTGAGTACTAACCTGTGGAATTTGTGATGAACAAGGTCATCCACACCATATAAACGGCCCTTTAAAGTCAGAGTGAACAAAAAATTATTGTTATTAGTTAATTAATATTTGAAATTACAATTTCCACAAAAAAACATAGTAATTTAGTAAAATGTTGTTCATCTTCACGCATTTTAATTCATCCACGGATGATGTTAGGATGCAATAAAGAAAAATATTCTTATGTGTTTCATATTTTCTTATATGATGAAAATCTCAAATTTGAATGCATCCATAAGCTTTTGTGCATAGAATTAATAAAATAATATTATAAAAGTCCAAAACATTAAACCCATCAGAAAATTGTCGGTTTTACACTAATCCGTTGGAAATTCGTCTCTTTTTATACTAATATGTCGGTTTACTCTTCTATACACTGAATAACCCCTCAATACAAATAAAGGTGTCCGTCGGAAATCCGTCGAATTTTCTAGATTTCTGTTGGATTTCCATTTGGCACCGTTTTTAAAAGAATAATTTGAGTTGATAGCCAAAGTAAAATATAATATTGGAAAAATGGCCAAATACCGTGAACATCATCCCTTGACTGACCACTAGATTTTAGCGCGCTGACATGCGCATAGCATCCAACGAACTTGTTCACGGTGTCTTTAATTTTTTGTCACCTTTGCTTACAGTGAGACGTCTCTCGCTTTGGTAGCTCGCTAACTCATGGCATATTAATTTTTGCTACCTAAACTCATTGAGATAGTTCGTGTGTTTAACTACAAAGCAATATTGTTTTCTAGTTACGTTTTGTGTTAAGTTATGGTTTCTGTTTTAAGCATTAAAAGATATGCTTTTGTCTTTAACAATCTTCAACTACCAAGGAGGAAAAAAGAAACACAGTTGTCAATAGTACATTTGCTTTGCACCAACTCGATCTCCTATTTGGTTTCCATGGTATGAATTATCTTTTGGATAAATCTTGTCATGTTCCATTCGAACTTGTTCTCTGGACATTAAACAAAAGTTAGGACCATAAATTAGAAACTACAATAGTACATATTGTCTACACAATGAAACCTACATAACTCATAAACTTTATATCTGCTACATTTACCTGTTCGACTAAGAATAAAAAGAGTTGGTACTCATTTACCTCCGCCAAAGCTCCACACATACCTTCGTAAACCATAACAAAGTCTGTAATGACCGTCACAAGTGATCGGAGAGCAAGTCAAGTGATCGAGAGAAAATGACCGAGACTTCATGGGCGGAAGAACGAGGTGGTGATGAGCTATTTCAAAATTGACATTTTCAGAGGAATATAAAATTTGTGGAAGCTCGATATTTTTAGGAAGCACGAAGTTTCCGTAAGCACGACGAAATTAGTGGAAACACAAGGTGATGTGGGTAAGCAACAGTAAGCACGAAAAATCTCTAAGCACGACAAAGCTTAAGCACGACAAGTCTGTAAGCACTACACATTGAAGCACACCAAATATCTAAGCACGAGACATCTCATAACTCGAGGTGTCGCTGTCGTGTAAACGATTCATCGGAAGCATGACACATCTCATAGCTCAAGGTGTTGCGATCGTACGAACGACTCACCAGAAGCACCTGCACATTTTGTTGCCTATATAAACCCCCTCCAGCTAGTCTCATCATTCATTCAGAACCTTAGGGAACCTCTGGTAAACCGTAGTAAAATCGTAATCCATTTTTCGGGAACCATCGAGTAGAAGCGGGATCTGGCCGAGAGAGAAACCGAGGTTAGTTTGTAATTAAGTTCTTAGAGAAAACCCTTTTGCGTTTCTTCGGTGTGAAAAAGTATGTTTCTTTGATGTTAAGAAAAGTACGTTTCTTCATTGTTAAGAAAGGTCAAAAGTAAGCCGAAACCATGTCCGTTTCAAAGGAAGAAAGCCGTGGAGTCATTGAGCAACCTAGGTCCGGTCTAGATCCTAGGTTCAAATCCAAAGTCTAGTTAGTTAAGGTGAGTGGGGTGATGTGTGCGCATATCACAAGAGAGGATAAGTGAATGCCATTGCTTGTTTAATTACTGTTATTGCTTGTGTGCAGTGATAAGGGTGGTGTTTTACCGCTTTTTAATATTGTTTTTGGGTGAGTTTCTTAAAGAAACCATTTTATTTAAGACTAAAACTATTGAATTTCACATTTTTTGTTTCAAAAGTGTTTTTGTGAAAATAAGGTTTTTTAGGTCGAAAGTATTTCTACCAATTTCAGCAATTCAACGTTAGAAGTCCAGACCCGGATCAAGAAGATGTTTAATTTGGATTGAAATGATATGTTACGACAAGCAAGCCACGTGAGTCAGCTGTCACGTGGGCTTAGAATCGAGTCATTTAGCCTCATGAGCAAGGAATTAAGCCCATATAGTTGAAGAGATGTCAAAATGAAGCCCATTGTTGATGAAGGCCCATTCGATCGATGCAGCCCAGGGAATTCGATAGACGAGGCTCATGTATTCTCTAGAATCTTCCATAACATTACCAGATAAAGACCGTTGCCATTTAGGAGTTATTAGGATTCATTGCAAATATTCAGAAGAGATCCAAGAGATACTGAAGACGCGTTTTAGAGATAACATCGATCGAATATACTTCTGTTATTCGATCGATTGTTAAGTGATAAGTCCAAATTTTTTTATCCTTATCATTATGTACTCATGATTCTACTCAACTTCCTGCACGACCTCTCCACTATAAATACAAGAGCACCAGAGCAGAAGAAAAAAACAAAATTCACAAAGCTCACTAGCATCTAGGCAAAATAGTTTTCAGTTTTCTTTCACTTGTTTTCTCTTTTATCTACTTTGGTATTGCTGTCAAGAGAGAAGTTTGTAATCTCTGTCTCTGCAAATTCAGAGAAGCCTTTCTGAACCCTTATTGATTTATATGATTACAATTTCCATTGTTGTTATTTTTTTCATAAGCACGCTTGAGTAGTTTCAGAGTTTGTAATAACGTTTTGCTAGGGGAATTCATAGTTAGGTAGATAGGCAATAAGATTGTGTAATGACTAGTTAAGGCTTACTTTCGTATCAGTTTTAATCTATATCATAGGATAACACTGCTACTAATACACCACTTAGAGTAAGAGATCTGGAACTTGATGTTGAAAGCTTTAATATCCATTGTTAAAGTAGAAAATTGATTTCTTACAATTAATGACTAGTTTGGTTGATTGATCAGGCCAAGACCTCTTTTTCAGAAGAAAGAGTTAACTAGGATGTCAACTGAGTTAGACCGGTTAAGCTTGTCCATAAGGATAATCAAACTTTAGTGATTTCAACTATATAACCTTTCTAGAATATTTGCATAGTTACTATCCTGAATAATTCGAACCATGAATCTATGATGTATTTTCTGACTTCCTGACGCTTTTTATCATTTTTACACTCATTTTTTATTTTGTTTTAGCACTTGCAGGCATCATTCGATCGAATACTGTTCATGTGCTTGACCTAGAAAAGCTCCAATCGATCGAATTGCTTCTGCATTCGATCGATCCAAAACCAAAAGCTCTTATTTTTTTCCTAGCTTAAATGATCTCGGATGTGCTGCTCCCTGTGGATTCGACCTTAAAGTACTACTGTGAGACATGTGCGCTTGCAGGAAATATTTGGGTGAAAACTAAATCCACATCATGCGGTTGAGTGTTTCTTGGCTTGGTTAGTGATAAGTATCATATAATTATCTGTGGGAAATTGTTGCAGTTAGGAACGGTTTGATATTTCCGCAAGGTGAACCATGGGAAGGCCGAGTAGATCCCGAGGGCCATGGCATTGCAAGTTGTTGGTTCAAATAGTTTTAGCATTTATGGTTAAGGCTGGTTGATGTCGGAGAACAATGAGGGAGGTATTCAAATGCGTTAGTAGATGGGCACTAGGGTAAGGCATGTGTGTGTTGCACTGCATTTCATGTTTATTGTTTTTGCATGAATTTTGTGTGACATTGTTTGACATTGCGTGTTCTTAGTATTTTTTGTTTGGGTTGGGAATTAACCTTGCATGTTTAAAGGAGCAGTAACTCATTGAGTAAATTAGTTACTCCCCCCTCAACAACCCCCCCCCCCCC
>OVAP01002253.1:0-16184 GCA_900406295.1 Aurinia saxatilis
AAACCTGATAGTCCCTAAGTGGTTAGGATAGGTCAGTTTCCCTACAAGTTGGCGTTTTAAGAGCTCCCGTATGGGATTATCATCGAACTAGCGTAGATCATGACCATATCTCAACCTCAACCTATTTCCCCGTCGAGAAGATGTTGAAGTTAAAATTGAGATTATGATTGTATCAGCACATCGGAGAGATGTGGGTGTTGTTGTTGAAGTCGGATTCGTTGACTTACGGTGAAATGTAAGTCGTGGAGATCCTTATGAACCTGTGATGTGCGATTCAAGTGTGTTAGAAGGGTGCAAGATAAGTGTTTCAAGTTATGTTTCGCGACCCGAAGAAGTTCGCAAGTTGCGGATGTGCTTTGAAGCTGTGTTCCGCGACCCGGAGAGGTTTCTGGGTCACGGGACTTTGCTTGCGTGAAGTTTCCATGACTCAGACTGATCTCCGGGTCGTGGGAAGGTGTTCCTTTGTTGCTTCTGTGACCCAGAGTGCATTCGAGTAGCGGGAAAATGTCTAGACGTCGTTTTCGCAACCCAGAAATGTTCTCGGGTCGCGGAATGAAGCCTTGATGTTGTTTCTGCGAGCTGGGAAAGGCGCCAGGTCACAGGAAGAGAGTGGGACTGTGCTCCATGACCCGGGGTTTGTTCCAGGTCGTGGAAAGTTGATTGTGAGTTGTTTCCACGACCCACGAATGATCTTGGGTCGCGAGATGATGTTTCGTCGTTGATCCCGCGACCCAGGAGTAACTTCGGGTCGGGGGATGGGGTCATGCGTGTGTTCCGCAACCCACGAGTGATCTTGGGTCGTGAAACATGCCTCTGTTCGTGCTTCCGTGACCCGAAGCTTATCTCAGGTCGCGGAATGTCGCTTCAGACATAAACTTTTGAGCTATATCCTAGCAAAGTGTAAATAATTGAAGTATGTAAGGAATGGATTCTTCCGTAATACTTGGATTGATGGTGAGTTGTTTGATGTCACCCCCCTTTTTTATCGGAGGGGTCAATTGAACTCATCGCAAGGATGAGCTGCCTACGTACCCTCGAAAGGGATCAAGTCGACTCATAGTTGATACACAAAGTTTTACCCTACGTATTTCTAACTGCAAGTGCACAGCAAATATCAGTTATAATACTTAAGGATCGAATCCACGAAGACCGAAAAACTAAACAAACAAATTTATATAAATTCTAAATTAAAGCAAGGATGTTGGTTTTGTGTTTAACTAACTAGAGTAGACAATATGTAAATTATGAATGTTTTGAATCAATTAAAACAAACGCTAGGTTTTGGGAATTTCAACTAAGAATCAATTCTGAACCAAAATACGGACAGTGTCGATCGACATTGATGTGGTGTCAATCGACACCCGTCGTGTAGAATTTATAAAAACTTTAACTCTAGAACATGAACAATTCTATCAAGCAAATCCAACTCTCGCTGCGACTTACTAATTTAATTAAATCCTAGAAAGACCAACTCTTACTGAGAAATCCTATGGAACTTAAACTAGCATTAACAAACCAATTAAATTATTCACTAACTATTCTAAACCAAATCTCTTTGAGAAAAGATAGCTAGCTCTCTTAAGATTGATTCCAACAATTTATTAGCACTCTCATGTATAATAATTTCCTTATGATGCATGCTCTAGATGATCAAACTAAAGTTTAGCAATACGGACAATCTAAGAGAATAGTTAATCAATGGTTCATAAATTAAGCTTAAGGTTAACATAAAAATCATCCTAATCTAAGAACCCTAAACCTAACTAATAAACTACTCATAAATGGCCAAGCAAATCATCATGCAATAATTGAAAGAAAGCAATATAAATCAATAAGAAGGGTTTAAGAAATCTTCTCCCAAAACTCTCTCCAAAGAATAATAATGCAAAAGCCTAAAGAATGGTTGTAGAAAAGTATTTTTAGGGTCTATGACAAATTTTAGAATTAGGGAATTAATACAAAAGATTTAGGAAAAAATATTGATCTTGAGATTTTAGGAAACTTGGTGATTCTCCGTAGGGTGTTGATCGACAATTCTCTGTAGGGTGTTGATCGACACCAGGGTGGTGCCGATCGACACCTCCTTCTGAATTTTCATACTTGTTTCATTTCCTTTTTCGTCTCTTCAACATTTTTGCTGCATAATTCTTCTAGATCCTTCGAAAGCTCCAAAACTCGTCCATGCACCTAAAATGACTCTTTTGGACTCTAATAGTAATAATATAGACTCTAAAATAAATATAAGTATACGTTTATTATCATAAAAACCGGTAAAATACGAGATATATCAACTCCCCCAGACTTAGCCTTTGCTTGCCCTCAGGAAAAACATAAACCAAACTGTGAAAGAGGTTTGAAAATATAAAACTCACCTTGCTTGGAGGATTGAAATGATCTTGACCAACTTAGTAATCCACACACTTACTCGACTAATCCACAATTTGACCGCCTTGTACTTCTCTAAAGACTTCCTTAGCATCCAAATAAACCCACAGCCTTGTTACGAAGCCAATGCCATTTTCATAGCTTGTCTCTTCTTCTGATCCCAATGCATTCAAAAGTTCTAGACTCTCTTCCCATTCGATGTTTGACAAACCCACACTTGAACAGAAATATTCACTACTCTTCCCCAGATTTGAGTAACACTAATAATATATATAAAAATTTACGTTGACATATTGAGACTTTTATCTTTTTTTCTGTTTCTCCTTCTTTTTTCCAATGAATAATACAAGAACAATAATCTTCCTATGGGGGAAATAAGTCACTTTTTCGAAAGAGAGTAGTAAATGCTTTCTCTTACTTGTTGAATCTGGCCAGCATGAATGGAAGAATCAAATCCTAGTGCATTGATCACATTGAAGAGGTGCAATAAGCTCCAACCGTTCGGGTTCTTCGTAACTTAGCATGGATGTCTTTGAAGTACCAACTGGCCTTTGGATTTTTCAATAGTCTTATCCTAGAGTTCGTCTTACAAGTGATGGTCACTTAGCTGAAAAGACATAAGCCAATAAACCAAGCAAAAGATCATATTTAAAACTGATTTTGACTCGATAAAATTATTTTTTTTGGAATTATAACAAATAAGCCAACACAAAGAAAAATACATCAGTATTTCCCTCCCCCAGACTTGAACAACATTATCCCCAGTGAGTAAAAATCTCGAGGAGAGAGAGGAAAAAAGCATTTATCGAAAATACCAAAAATCAGAAAACGTACATGGTTTCATGTGGGGGTGTCGATCGACACCCTCCTGGTATCGATCGACACCAAGGGGATCGAACGACAGGCACGACTGTCGAGCGACAGAAAAAGTCACTGGTCACAAAATCTGATTTATTTTGAAATAACCCGTTTTCTTTTATTTTATAGTATAAAAACCGTATCAAATAATATATAATAGAAAATTTATGAAAATAATTTTTAAAATCGTAGAAAATAAAAGCCGATTTTTAAAATTAAAATCAATTTTTTTGAAAATCCGAATTATTTTTAAAAATTCAAAAACACCAAAAATAAGTAAAATAAATAGTATAGGTAGTAGAAAACTCACAAGTGGGTTGCCTCCCACCAAGCGCTTAATTTATAGTCCTTAGCCTGACTATTGTATGGATGGTGACTCATGGTGGATCCTATAAGAACCTTTCAAATTTTCCCTTCGCTTTTAGCACTGCCTTTGACTTGCCATGAAGAAACTTTAGGAAAAAGTACCATCGTAGCATGCAACCGATCCTTGATAACATCATCTCCCATGTCTTTTAACTCCTTTGGAATGACAATGCTGATTCTAGCAAATGGCTTTGAAGATCGAACATTCGTCGCCTTAGATGACTTGGTGATGGTCGGACTGTCCGTGAGGATGGTTTGGACTGACTTCGTAGCAGTTTGAAGGGCTGAGTGCGGCTTCTCAGCATTGTGAATGGTCTTGCAAGAGGTTCCTTTGGTAGGGTTAAAGTGATAGAAGACTTTTGTGTTGATCTTAGAGAAGAAGACTCGTTGGTTCGGATAGTCCATAACAGCTCCAACGGTGGCAAGGAATGAAGAACTGAGAATCAATGGTCGATTGATCTCCGCATTGATGTCCATAATGTAGAAATCAGCAGGCACTAGACAATCTCCAATTTGAAGTATCACATTTGGAACAAAACCCTTAGCATTCACCGACGAAGAGTATGCCATGATTATCGGTGTCATTGAAGGTTGTTGGCATGAAAGACCAAGTCTTTGAACGACAGCCTGTGACATCACATTCACAATGGCACCAGAATCACATAAAGCATTCTTCATGATCATACCTTTTATTGAACAATCGAAGACAAATATGCCCGGACAATGCATCTTTTCAAGCGTCTGAAGGGTGGGCGGAGAGGGTGCTTCTTGATATGCTCAAATTTACCTAAGAGCTAACTGCAAGAGCACAATTAATTAGCTGTAATATTTAGGGATCGAATCCGCAGAGACTTTAGGTTGCACTATAAATTTAAGAATTAAAACTTCACTAAGCAGATTTAATAAATTGACTAACGAATAACTATTAAGTAAAGCTGTAGAGAATGAGTTTAAATCAAATAGACAAAAGCTAGGTCTTAGGTAATTCTTTGGGTAATCTGAAATTCATAGATAAAAATATTAATTAGAGGATGATTAAGATATATCCTAGAACATGAATCACTAATGTAAAATCAACCAACTGTCGTTGCGAAGATTATCTATGTCTAAATCCTAGAATCCAAATTTTTTTTTTGCAAATTATATGAATAAAAACAAGCATTAATCCTAAGTTCAATAAGTTCACAAAATTCCTAAACCAAATTTCTTTGCAGATAGGTATCTTGCTCATCTAAAATCATTTCAGCAGTTAATTATGCTGTCGCATCAATTAATTTACCTATAATCAAGTTTCTAGGTGATCAAGCTAGAACAAGCATTAAACACAATTTTAGATGAAGAACTACATATGATTCCTCTAACAATTATCCTAAACAATCAATCCATCATAAACCGTAGAACTACCCTAAGCCTAACAAGTAAACTACTCACACATACCAATTGAAACAATCAATGAGTAGAATCATCTCCCTAAAAGCTCTGAAACAATCTCCTTGCTTAAGTCTCGAAAGAATTTTAGATATGTGAAAACTAAACATAAAAACAAGTATTTATACAGCCAGAACACGTTTTGGATCTTCTGTAGACTTTCCATAAGTTCTGGGACAGTTTGTGCAATAAAAGAAAAGTTTTCTTTGCTGTTTTTGAAGGGGTGTCGTTCGACATCTTTGACACCAAGCCCATTCTCGGCCTACTCTGTTTGCTCGCCAAAACGACATGTCTTCACTGAAACGGTCATATCTCTTCAACCGTAAATCAGAATGAGTTGAAACTACCACCAAAGTGAAGTTAACTCAATTTCATATCTTGTATCAAAATATGAGATCAAAATTCCATCGGGAAGACTTTCAGACTGGTTCTGCATCATCATTTCACTAGTTTGCTTCCAAAAGGTCCAAAACACTCTAGAATGCTCCAAAATCACCAAATATGTGCTTTAACCTGTAAATACTAGTAAATACTAGGAAAACACCTAAAAGACTCGATAAAACACTTTACATCGTGACTAAAAACCATAAAATCCACGATATATCACTTCTTTAGGAATCTTCATGAGACTAACACTCATCACACTAACTTCTTTAAGTACTGTTTGAACGCAATCCTCAATGCTGACCTTAGTGACACTCAGCTGCTTGATGAATCCCTTTATGACCGGTGAATTTTTTATGAAGCTATACGAAGGAGACTCCTTGATCACATTCCTTAAGATAGCTTGTCGACGAGCTTCAATTTCCTTCTCTTGTTCCTTCTCGGACTTCCTAAGAGGGTCTAGATCAGGCACATGAGGTTTATGGGCAATTTCAGGGGCTGCAACAAGGCGATCAGTGGTATTTAATGAAGAACAAGTCGTGGAACACTGTTTATGCAGAGGGTGTCGATCGACACCCTCAGTGGTGTCGATCGACACCATGTCTTTCTGAGCTTCTCCTCATATGTTGTCGAGCTGGGGTCGAGCTGGGGTCGAGATCTTAACGGCATGAATGTCGATACTTGTGGGTGTCGAGCGATACCGACCTTGGTGTCGATCGACACCATGTCTTGAAACAGAGTCCATCGTGTGATTTCCCGAGGAGTGTCGATCGACACTAGGTGAGTGTCGATCGACACTGCTCTGTTTTGCAGCTCAATTTTCATCATCTTCAGCCCAACGAAGCACCTCTTCGTCCATGTTTCTTTCAAGCATTGCCTCAAGGAAATCAACCTCATCCTCTGCACTTCTCATGGTAATAAAGTTGACAAACTTCTTCAGGTTTTGATCCGTCTTTGATGGAAGGACGGATTGCCTTCCTGCCTTCGAATTGTCTCGGTCATTTGAGCTACTTGGAGGTCCGTTTTCTTTTGATGTGCAGCCAGCTGCTCGTACTTTCCATTAAGGTTACTGTATAGATCATCAAGCTTCCCATTGAATCCTATAGTCATCTTTTGCTGGCCTTCAAGAAGCTTTTCTAGCATGGACTTGGTTTCATCATCTTGTGCTTGTAGATAATTGTAAGAAGTGTTGTCATAGCTTCTTCCTTCTCCAATTGGCTTTTGATATCCTCCAGCGAAAGCCTTGTTGTAGAAAGGCTTGTTGTAGAAGTGTTGGCCATAATTTCCAACATAAGCAACATCCTTCTCTTCCTCTTCCTCTTCCTTGTGGACAACATCAACATCAACAAATCGGACACTCTTTTTATTTCCACTCATCAAGAAGTCGAGTTTCTGATGGAGTTCTTCGATCCTTTGAGCTTCAACATTGTTCCCATATTGGACTTATCATACTCCATTCCACGGTTGTAAGAGCTCGCAGCCAAGTTCTCAATCAACTTGTAGGCACCATCCTTTGTTTGTGTCATAAAATTACCATTGCTGGCCGAGTTTAGGGCATTCTTGTAGTCCCAATTTACACCATCTTAAAAAAGGCTTAACAGCTGCTCATCAGTGTAACCATGATGAGGACACTCCATCTTTTACTCCTTGAATCTTCCCCATGCTTCACAAAAGGACTCACTGGACAATTTCTGAAAACTGGTAATCCTATTCTTCAAAGCCAATGTCTTGGCTTTTGTAAAGAAACGGTCAAGAAAGGCTGCTCTAATCTCTGCCCAAGTGCGAAGAGATGCTGGAGGTAGAGACTTGAGCCATTTTTCGGCTTCATCGGTAAGTGAAAAGGGGAAAAGCATGCACATGCTGTAGTCACTATGAGCGCCATTGGTGATGGTGTTGCACATATGTTCATAATCATCGATATGATCCATCGGGTTCTCATGAACATGGCCATGGAACTGACTTTGCTTCACCAAGGCAATCATCGAAGGTGTGACCTCATTGTTCTGACCAAGGACACGAGCAGGACAAATGGCTGCCCGGTTTGAGTAGAAGGAATGTGGAGTATCTGAAGCTCCAATGGTGACTCCTTGTTGAGGATTNAGACAGCCCATTGAGGATTAGTGCACAACTGTTTTATTTCCTCCTGCATCTTCCTTATCTCCTCAAGAAGTACAACATTGTTTTTGTTGTTGCTTTCACCCATTGTGATTATTTTTCCTGAAACACCAAAATTAAAACAAAAAATAAAGTAGTTAGTAAATAAATAAAAAATAAAATAAAACCAAAGCAAACAAGCAAAAATAGAAATTGATAAACTAGTATGCAAGTTAATTTAGTCCCCGGCAACGGCGCCAAAAACTTGATACACGAAGTTTTACCCTATGTATTTCTAACTGCAAGTGCACAGCAAATATCAGTTATGGTACTTAATGATCGAATCCACGAAGACCGAAAAACTAAACAAACTAATTTATATAAATTCTAAATTAAAGCAAGGATGTTGGTTTTGTGTTTTACTAACTAAAGCAGACAATATGTAAATTATGAAGGTTTTGAATCAATTAAAACAAACGCTAGGTTTTGGGAACTTCGACTAAGAATCAATTCTGAACCTAAATACGAACAGTGTCGATCGACACTAAAGTGGTGTCGATCAACACTCGTCGTGCAGAATTTATAAAAACCTTATCTATAGAACATGAACAATTTATCAAGCAAATCCAACTCTCGTTGAGACTTACTAACTTAATTTAAATCCTATAAAGACCAACTCTCGCTGAGAAATCCTTTGGAACTTAAACCTGCATTAACAAACCGATTCAATTGTTCACTAACTATTCTAAACCAAATCTCTTTGAGAAAAGATAGCTAGCTCTCTTAAGATTGATTCCAACAATTTATTAGCACTCTCATGCATAATAAATTCCCTATGATCCAGACTCTAGATGATCAAACTAAAGTATAGCAATACGGACAATCTAAGAGAAGAGTTAATCAATGGTTCATAAATTAAGCTTAAGGTTAACAGAAAATGATCCTAATCTAAGAACCAAAAACCTAACTAATAAACTACTCAGACAATACCAAGCAATTCATCATGCAATAATTGAAAGAAAGCAATATAAATCAATAAGAAGGGTTTAAGAAATCTTCTCCCAAAACTCTCTCCAAAGAATAATAATGCATAAGCCTAAACAATGGCTATAAAAAAGTATTTATAGGGTCTAGGATGAATTTTAGAATTAGGGAATTAATATAAAAGATTTAGGGAAAAATCTTGATCTTGAGATTTTAGGAAACTTGGTGATTCTCCGTAGGGTGTCGATCGACACCTCCTCCTGAATTTTCATACTTGTTTTGTTTCCTTTTTCGTCTCTTCAAGCTTGTTCCATTTTTGCTCCATAATTCTTCTAGATCATTCCAAAGCTCCAAAACTCGTCCATGCACCTAAAATGACTCTTTTGGACTCTAATAGTAATAATATAGTCTCTTAAATAAATATAAGTATAAGTTTATTATCATAAAAACCGGTAAAATACGAGATATATCAATAGTTCATTGGCATTGCTTATGTTGGGCTAAGCGTCGGCCCGAGGTTGGATGTATGTGCTCGGAGCATCGGATGCGTTGGGTAGATCCTTCATCCTATGCTTCTTTGTTGGTTTCTCATCCTCGTCGTTGTTCCGATTCGGTTTGCGACGTTGGTGTTCTTCGAGAAGGCAGATGCGCGATTCCTATTGACTTCCCCATATGGTTTTGACTCTGGATGGTGTTGGGAACTTCAAGCATAGGTGGTAAGTCTATGGGACTGCACGCATTGAGTTGAGCGAACGTGTTCCAAGGATTGCGTTGTAGATTGCTGGATGATCGGCCACCGAGAACTTGACTATCTTTGTGACTCCTCCAGCATGGACTGGCAAGTTGACTATGCCGATTGTCATAGAAGTTTATCCGGAAAATCCAGTGAGTGGCCAAGGAGTAATCGTAATGTCCGAAGGGTTGACTTTCATTCGACGTAAGGTGTTGCGGAAGATGACATCTACGGAGCTTCCTGTGTCGATCAAGATCCTAGCAGTGGTGAAGTCGTTGATTATGAGCTTGATGACGAGAGGATCGTTGTGTGGTTGATCGATTCCTTTAGCATCCTTCTCCATGAAAGATATGGTGCACTCCGGATGTCTGGCTTCGTAAGTCTGGAAGGATGCCGTAACTGCTTTTCGTTGGAAAGCTTTGATGGACGAGACAGTGTCGAGCCAGTACTGCGATCCGCCCATGACCATGTTGATTCTCTGGCGTGAACCGTCGTTCTGGTCTTCGTCGTCGGACCTGTTTCGCTTGTTCAGCTCGTCCGTTTGAGGTTGCTCCTTCGGAGGATTTGCATCTCTTCTTCGTTCACGATGTAGGAGTTGGCGAGATGCAAGGCATCTTGAATGATTGACGGAGTGTGGTGAGCCAAGTCCTTCCTGAAATCCGATTTGTACCACAAGCCTTGTTTGAGTGCACGAAGTGCTGCCTGGTCGCTCATGCCTTCGACCTGCGAGATAAGAGTATTGAATTTTGAGATGTATGAGCGGAGAGATTCCGTCGAACCTTGAGCAATCGACCAAAAGTCAGCATCAGTGGTTTTCTGCCTCATGAAGATGGAGTAATGCTTCAAGAAGGTTGTAGTTAGCTCGCGGAAGCTGTCGATGGAATTCCTCGGCAGCCGAGAAAACCATTGCAGAGCTGGTCCTTTGAGAATTTTGACGCAGACAAGACAAAAACCAGCGTCTTCATATCCCCTTGGGAACTTGGCCCTTGTTCATGGAGATTCGAAAGGATGTTAGGTGCTCTCTTGGATCGGTCATCCCGTCGTAGAATGGGATTTTAACTTTTCCGGGATCAGGGATACGAGCTTCTGTGATTCTCTGAGTGAAGGGAGTCATCTGCGATTCTTCGAGAACGCGGTCGATTTCTGGTGCTTGGCTGGTTTCCTTGTGGATCTGCGAATGCACATCTTGGGTAGTAGCTTCTGTTCTGCAGAGGTATGCTCTGAGTCGGAGGATTTCCTCCCTATGCTCCCCGAGCTGATCATCATCGGAGTATTCTTAGAAGATTTCTTCACCTTGATCTTCAGGCTGTTTTACGTGCTCTGGTTGTTGAGTGTTCAGAGGTGAGCTTGACTCTCTTTCACGATTGTCTTTGGTGTGAGGTTGCATGTTGATCACCGGAGTATCCTCGGTGAGATCGATAGTTTTCTCCGATCCATGTGGTTGCTCAGTTCGAGGGGCAGGATTCCTGTGAACCGTCTGTCTTGTGAGATCGAGAGGTTGAAGAGCCTTCTTGAAGCCTTCCGAGGTTGGTTTCGGACAAAGAGTTCTTTCAACCTATACGCGATTGATTGATTGATCTTGTCTTGCTTCACGAAGCGTGTAAGCAAGTTGTTGAGCAAGGTGTTGACTTCTGCGAAGCCAGTCTGAGGATTGACGATCATGTCTCCTCCTCCGTTTAATGGAATCTGCGTGGTCGGATTTCCTCCGTTGAGTGGAGTCTGCAAGGTCGGACCCTCTGGATGGCTTCCGTTGATGATTCCTCCATTTGGTTGTGGAGTTACCATGGATCCGTCCGGGATTGATTGCTGGGTGGTTGGTTCTTCCCCTGCGATGTTCGTCGTGGGTTACAAGAGATATTTCGTGTGGATCAGTCGATGAGTTCCCACAGTCGGCGCACAAATTGTGTGTACCGAAATTCACACAACCACAAACTTATAAATACAAAACTTTTAAGGGATCGTCAACTATCTTTTTGTACGAATCACTTGCAGAGATGAGAAAAAAAAATGGAGAACGGACGGAATTTAAAGACAAAATAGAACGTCAGAAAAGATTAACGAAAAATAGTAAATAGAGATGAATCACAAATTTTATTGCTAGAGCTCTCTAGGGTTCGAGAGGCTAAGAAGATTTAAGATACAATGTAAGTTATGACTAGCAAGATATATATACTCTCGGCTAAACCGTCCTAGGTCGTAGGGTTTATCATGGGCTTCCTTCCTTTTCTTCGTAGACTGCTTCTTAGATAACTTCCGTTTTTCCGATGTGAATCGGGGAATTTCCTTTTCTCAATTGATTCTTCGGCAGCTTTCCTTTTTTGTCGTAAGACGAAGGAAGACTTCCTTTTCTGTAGATACATCCACAAATCTTCATGAATCTTCTAGTATGATGGTGATTGATCTTGTCGGAAGGTTTTAGTTCGGGTTTCGGCCCATGATGGAATATCGGACAATTTAGCCTGTCGAGAGTGTTATTGGACACGTTAGTCGCATTTCATGAGAGTGTAAGTTAATGTTACTCTGTGGATCATACATTCTCGTTGGAACTAAGTACTTGTCTTGATTGATCCACGGAATGGCATTGAGCCTTGGTGATTGACGTTGTTCCGCGGCCAACTATTTGTGTTTGAGCCGCGGGAAGTGATTTGAACGATGTCCCGCGACCCACGACTATGTTTGGCTCGCGGGAAGCAACATGATCGAGTTCCGTGACCCAAGCCGTGTTGTGTGGGTCGTGGGAACTTCTTCCGATGTCGAGGTGCGAGTCACTCCTCGTACCAGGTCGCGGTTCAGACCAGAAGAAGAGAGTGGCGAGCTGGCTTGACTTCGCGGGTCGCGGAATGAAGACGAGGGTTGAGAACCATGAACCAGCTTCGTCGCGAATGAAGAGCCAGCCAAAATGATGCTCGGGCCGCGTGTCCTTGCCCAACGTATGATCCGCGAGCTAGTGTGTCTTGCGGGTCGCGGGAGCTGAGTCGAAGGAGGATAGGCGAGCTGCATGGTCGAGTGACTCGCGAGTCGCGTGTTTGGCCGTGATCCGCAAGCTGGATGTTGCCGTGGGTCACGAGATGACCCTCGATGGTCGTAGTCTGGTTCCCCGATCTTATCGTGAGTCTCTCCTTTCATCGTAGGATTTGTGGTGGAGCCTCGATGATTCATTTGCGGTTGTTTTTGGCTTATTGGTCACGATAGTTCTCGATGAACTTGAATGATCCTTGATACTTAGTTATTTTCATGCTATCAATCTTGAGGGATGGATTCCGACCCCCACACTATCCGAAGAACCTTTTAATCCTTCATTTTTCTCCGCAATCCTCTCAACCAAAAACCTAACCAACCTATAAGAGTCATCTTCAGTTGGATACATGAATTGCCGCAAGCAACACATAACATCTGCCTCAGTCAATTTTACGATTATGTTGATGGTTACATATTTATAATATTTCCTTCTAAAATTTTGTTTGTTGTAAAAGTTAGTACTCTGGTTTTGTTTAAAAAAAAACATTATTTGATACTAAATTGAAAGGGGTGTGAAACACACAAACTCACTACACTACACACGACTAAACTACACACGACTCAACCAAAACACCAAATAACTAGCGCACAATACCTTCACTCTCATGATGTTACATAATCAAAATTTCAAAACTTTGAGAAATGGGTTTTAATCTCCTCATCTAGTCTATAGATTCCACTGTAAAAACTTGATCTTTAACAAAAACTAAAGGAAAAACCTCATTGGTCGTCCTAGGCCTCTTCGACGAACCAGAGGCAGCGCCCTCCCCTTTTGCCGCGGCACTCGCAACAGCCTTCGCGGCTTTCTTCGGAGAGCCAAGAGCAATTACATTGCCCTTCTCCAAAGCCCTGGCGGCAGCCTCCACCTTCCTCCGTTTGGACCCCATGCATCTCCTGACTGAAGCCTCCGCGAACTGAACCTCGGCAAGGCCATCCATGATCGTAACTCTAGCTTTCGCCATTTTGTAGGTGTTGGTGGTACGTTCTGGTGACTCAAATCCTTCTCGACGAAAGCGAGCGTCGTTAAACACGCCTCAAGGTGAAGGTCTTCTCCCAATGAGTTAAGCGCTCTCGAAGAAGCTGGTAAACTCTCGTGAAATCATCAAAGTGAGCAAAATGAAGCGAATACTCTGCAAAAGAAAACACGAGGTGGTTGGAAAACCGAACAAAATCACAAGGCAAACTATGAAGCAAACGCAAACGACGAAATAACCTCCTGTACGCCACTGCTCTCTAACTTTGTCAACGCAACGTTCTTCAACCGAGAAGCATTGTTTCTTCACGTAGAAGAAACGATCTTCTCAATGGTGAACCTTGTTAGAGAATCCTTGAATCACTCCCTATCCATGCTTTGCGGAAACAGCATACCTCAACTTGTTCTTCCAAGTCGCACGAATCTCAAGAACATCGACGAGGAAATCTACATAAACCTCAACTCTGCACTCAAGACAACGGACAACGATTCCTACCAAGTGACATACTCCGTTCGGAGTAAGTTGAGAGAAAGTAATATGGTAATACTCCAAGTATTGGAAGATCACGGCCGGAATGGGAAACCATAAAAAGCTAGTGGTAAAGAAACCTTCCAACAAGGAAAAGTCTCCTTCTGGAACATCGTCAACGCGATCGGCCGTCGACGGACCAATGATCTCAACATCATCGGAGATCCTAAACAACTCTCTCAACTTAGCTATGGAATACTCGGTAGACAGTGTTGACCCTGGAGGATTGGGAATGGGTCTCGGATTACGACGTTGTTTCCTCTCTTTATTGAGAACGGCACGCTCGGCCATGATCTCCTCCATCGAAAATCTAAACTTAGCAGAATACTCCAAAAAATGTTCCATCTCGGCTTTGATATCAAGATCATGAATATCTTCCATAGCAACCGTTCTTCTTATCTCATCCCTCGACATCGGAGGATCATCACCATCACAACGACCTTCGTCATCACCATCATCTCCAAGGCTACTACCACCTTCATTACTACAAGGATCATCCTCACTAGAAATGTTATCACCACCGGAACTAGAATCTTGATCATTATGATCATTAAACTCTAAGGCATGAGTCCCGAAGAAACACTTACCTTCTTCGAATGAATCGTGAGCAGAGCTAGAATCATCGGGGGTCGTACGATCGTCAAATCCATCAAGTTGGCTCGCGCACAACAAAGATCTGCGACCCGATGCATTATCACGGCTCGCGGAAGTCGCACAAGTTCCGTTCCAGCTCGTGTTTTCGTCGTGGAGAGGGAAACTGCGACCCGAGGTACCGCAACTCGCACGTTTGTGGCTCGCGCGATCTGTTCCGAAGCTCCAGCTCGCGTCTTCGTCGTGTAGAGAAGAACCGCGACCCAAGATGCTCTGGCTCGCGCATTCGTGACTCGGACGACCATGTCCGGGACCTCGGCTCGCGTCTCGTCGCGGCAAGAAGGACCTGCGACCCAAAGGGGTCACGTAGCTCGCGGGAAGGCTAGACGTCCCTCCGTGGCTCTCACTAGCATCATCAATGGAGAACCCGCGACCCAATGGGTTTGAGCAGCTCACGGAAAGAACAAAGGACCAAGTCCCGCGACCTACGATTTCTCGAGGAGGCCTCCGTTGTCTCTTTTCGTCGATCAAAGCTTTCCTCTTCCGTTCCAACCAAGCTCCAAGGTACATGTTATATTCCTCATCCTCCATCTCTCTCAATTTTGATTTCTTCTAAGTATAGAAGAAGAAACTTGTGGGAAAAAATGAGTTTTCTTCACAACAATGGAGAAGATAACTGAGTGGTGAAGAATGATTTAGTGGAAAAGGATGGGGAAGAAGATAAGGAATGGTGAATAGTGACTTATGAATATTATATAGTTATAAATGACTACTGCTAAAGCTTCTAAGCGCACAAAAATCTAACGATGAAAACATCGAAACTTTCATCGATTTATCCAAACGTAGCCATGCTATGAACATTCTATCAAGAACAACGTCCTAAAATCCTAAAACCATCAAGTCACATCGACAAAAAAACACGAAGAACAGGAGAGAGAACAGAGAGTTACCTGAAAACCTCTGAAAATCTCTACGAATCCTTGGATGCAAGTTACGAATCCTTACTTAAAGAATTTTTTGGAAGGAAAAACTTCACTATTTACCCTAAAAACGAACCAAGCTCTCTCTCCAAGTTTCGTATACGACAAACTGCGAACGCCGCAACTTATCCTGCCAATCTCAAATCGCAAGGCATCAGTTCAATCGTTACCCGAGCATCGGAACTATCGTCATAACAGATCTTACGATATGCGACTAACTATCATCTATCAATCTCCGAATACAACATTGAATCTCTTCGTAGCTACACAAGCAACGCAGAGTTCGGGGGCTAATTGTGGGGGTTGGATTCCACCCCTCAAGATTGATAGCATAAAAATGACTAAGTATCAATGATCATTCAAGTTCATCGAGAACTATTGTGACCAATAAGCCAAACACAACAGTAAATGAATCATCGAGGCTCCATCACAAATCCTACGATGAACGGAGATACTCACGATAAGATCGGGGAACCAGACTACGACCATCAAGGGTCATCTCGCGACCCACAAGAACATCCAGCTCGCGGATCACGGCCAAACATGCGACCCGCGAGTCACTCGGCCATGCAGCTCGTCTATCCTCCTTCGACTCAGCTCCTACGACCCGCAAGACACACTAGCTCGCGGATTGTACGTTGAGCAAGGACACGCGACCCGAGCATGGTTTTGGTTTGCTCTTCATTCACGACAAAGGTGGCTCGTGGTTCCCAACCCTCGTCTTCATTCCGCGACCCGTGAAGCCAAGCCAGCTCGCCACTCTCTCCTTCTGGTCCGAACCGCGACCTGGGACGAGGAGTGATTCGCACCTCGACATCGCAAAAAGTTCCCGCGACCCACACGACACGGCTTGGGTCGCGG